>NCKV01001416.1:0-10366 GCA_003675905.2 Leptotrombidium deliense
TATCGACAGTTTAAAAATATTCCGAAATTAATTTACATTGTCGTTGAATGGCTTAAAGAACAGGTAAACAAACAAACAAACTTTTAATAAATACTTTTTAAATTAATGTTTGTTTATTTATTTATTGTAATTACAGGAAAACAAAGAAATGTTGACGTCTTTAGAAGATTTTAACGAATTAAATGTAATTCAAAATAACAAAGTTATCGAAGCACTGCTCACTGAGTTTCGACTAAATTCACATGAATTTCAATCGAAATTAGAGAAAATAAAACGTGAAACGAATGAAAATATTTTTGATACATTGCATTCAGAGAACGATATTTTGATACATTCTTGTTTGTTATTCAAATGGTTCAATGATTTGAAAGAACCGTTTTTTAATAAAACGACAATTATAACAATCATATTGAAAGAAGATGCAAATGAAGCACTTTCAAAGTTTGATTCATTTCGCAAAGATTTATTCTTGTATTTAATTGAATTCATTTCTCAATTACTCAAAAATCGAGAAAAATACACCGAATTGTTATTGAATCGTTTTATTGCTGAAATGTGTCAACAAACAATTAAACTGAACAACAATAAGTGTGTTCCTAAAGGTGTGCAATGGAATCAGTTGCGCAAAGGAACCTATCAAACGATATATGCATTCTTCTCTTCATTCTTACATAAAAATAAAATCAATTAATTTTGTATAATTGAATGTTAAGTTTTGTACAAATATTGATTCTGATTATTTGGGTAATGAAAAGCGTGAATATAAATGCGCACATTTTATTTACTGTTGAATATGTATTTGTTTACACATAAATAACTACTTTTGTAAAATGCGGTAATTTGTTTAATCTGTTTTAATAAAACAATGAAAACTGTTGTTGCAAAGTTGTGTTTTATTTCACAAACGCATAAAATTCATGAAAATTGTGCCTCAATAGAACGGGTTATTTATTTCTCACAAGTGTACGACGGTTACTTGTGTATCGTTTTAATCAGAAGTTGATGTGAAATATTACACATGAAGCAACGATTCGTTTATTTGAACGCATTGAACCTAATTTCCTGTCGCTCGGCCGGAGGTGTAGTCACATTTGGGAAATGGTCCCTTTTTCACGTGAGAGGCGAAAGCCGAGATTTCATTATTCAAAATGGAACTAAGAAGCGGTGCAATGAGAACACGACAGACTAAGAGTGAAAAAGAAACAGTTACCAAAAGGATTGCCTCTCCCAAAAAGACAGCAAAGACTACTAAAAAAGAGATTTCGGTCGTGAAAAGTCCAGAAAAGAAATCACCACCGAAAACTGCAGTCGTTGAAGCCCGAAGGAGTCGAAGACATGGACAGGTTACTGAGACTAAAAATGAAACAGAAGTGAGTGACATTGAAACTAAAAATGTTACAAGAAGTCCTGATAAAAAGAAACAAACCGCACCGAAACAAGAGAAGAGAAGTGTCAGTACAAGAGCGCGAAATCGGAAAACAGAAGTGGAGATTGTAGAATCAACAGTGAAAGAAATAGAAGCAACTAAAACAGTTATAAAAAGTCCAGACAAAAAGAAAGAAAGCGCACCGAAACAAGAGAAGAGAAGTGTCAGTACAAGAGGACGAAATCGTAAATCTGAGTCAGAGGTTGTAGAGCCTACAGTGAAAGAAACAGAGACAACTAAAACAAGGGGAAGAAGAAAGATTTTAACAGAGGAGCCTGAGAAACCAATAAAGGAAAAGACTTCAGATAAACCTGAAACAGTGAAGACAACTAAAAGAGCGGCAAAAACAGAACCTGAACCAGAAATAAAACGTGGAAGACGAAAATCAGCAAGGAATACAGACGAATCACAGTCGCAACAGTCAGAAGGTGTTGCCAGTAAAAAAAGAAAGGTTGAATTTGCTTCAGTGACAGTGGAAAAGAATGAAGTGGAAGAAAAACAAAAACGTGGAACGCGAAAGTCAAAGTCAGAAGTGTCCGTAGCAGAGATAGAAGAACAGGGTATTCCTAAACGAGCTACACGAAATTCTCGAAGCTTGGGAAGCGTGGCATCCTCTAACGTACCTGAAACTGAGGTGGAGGTGAAAAAGAGAGGAAGGAAACCAGTACAGAAAGAGGAAAATAAAACAGCAACTCCCAGTCGGACAAGCAGGAGGAAAGCGACAACTGAAAGTGATCAACGAATTATCAATGCTTCCGGTGTACAAATTATATTTAATGATGAAAAACCGACCATTGAAGAAACAGTTCCAATACCATCGAAATCAAAAGCCAGAGGAAGACCAAAAAAAGTTAAACCAGTGGAATCAACACCTGATACTGAGTTACCAGAAGCATCTGACATAAATTCAACAGACATTGGCGATGTTTCCGACGCGACACAACATGCAGTTACAGAGTCCACATCTGCGGATAATATAGAAGCTGTAGGCACAGATGTAGACTCTATTGAAACCACCCAACGAGAAGAATCATTGGTTGATGTCCCACCGAGCGTTTTGGATGTCGTAACAACTCTTACAACCCAAGTTGCTTCAATGATAGACATAGAATCACCGTCATCAAAGAAACGTATTTTGGAAGATGAAGTAGAAGAAGAAGACTTAGTTCCATTGAAGAAACCTCGCAGCGGAATTCGTGTGAAAGATTTGGAAATTCCTAAAATTCCACCGATAACAGGTTATTTGGCTACTTTTGGTGACGATAATTGCGGAGAATTGGGACATTCGTCTATTGGAATTACGAAAACAAAACCAACCTTAATTTCAGATCTTGCCGAATCAGTTGTTTGTACTGCTGCAGGTGCAATGCACACTGTATGTGTTACAGCATCTGGACAAGTTTTAACATTTGGATGCAATGACGAGTGTGCACTCGGTAGAATTAGCTCGGAAGACAACGAAGCACGACCAACAAAAGTGCCTCTGCCGGTACAAGTGACCAAAGTCACTGCTGGCGATTCACACACCGCAGCATTGACAGCTCTCGGTTGTGTATACTATTGGGGAAACTTTAGAGACCAGAACGGTCGAATTGGATTAACAAAAGAGTCCACTGATTCTATTTTGGAACCAACACCTGTTAAATTTGAAACAACATTTGTAGACATCGCTTCAGGATGCAACCATTTATTGCTTTTGAGTGATAGTGGAGAAGTGTATACTGTCGGCGTTGGAGAACAGGGAGCCCTCGGAAGACTTCCAGACACTGAGTGCAAATTTGAAAAAGATGTCGCCTCGAGATTCCTTACCCCTGGAAAAATAATAGTTAGCAAGTCGGAAGTCTTTGATAAGGTCTGGGCAGGAAATTATACATCTTTTGCGCGAACAGTAACAGGAAAAGTGTATGCTTGGGGATTGAACAACTTTTGCCAACTTGGTTTTAGAAGTTCTAATCCTGAAGAAACCAGCGCTGTCGAATATTTTCCACAACTATTACCAACTTTTACACGTTCACAAGCAAAGGTTGTTCAAATATGTGGTGGATCTCATCATTCACTCGCATTGGACGCCGATGGTCGTGTCTACTCTTGTGGTCGTTTTGAATATGGAAGACTGGGACATGGAGAATCAGGTAGTGACGAGGAAAGCTTCAAACCAATCGAGTCACTGATGAAACAGAAAGTAGTAGAAATTTGTTGCGGGCCTGTGTGTTCTTTTGCAGTCACTGAAAATGGTTTGTATGTTCCTTTGTTAGTTTTTCCTAATTTCTTTTTTAGGTCAACTCTATTCTTGGGGAATGGCGTCATCTAATTTGGGAGTTGGAGGAGACGAAGTTGACTTGCACTCACCGACACAAGTCAGAGCGAAATCCTTAATTGATCGCTGTGTATTGTCGGTTACTGCCGGAAGTCAACATTCTGCAATTATTGTTAGCACTGGTGATGGCAATCATAACGGAAACTAGTTGCTTTTTCCATTACGCTTTCTTCTTTCATCAAATCATTCTCAAAACAAATAAACCGAATATATGTTCAACTATTTTTCATTATTTCCAGTTTCATCGGTGCGGTTTTTCGTAAACTCATTTTTTGTTTGTTTGTCTTTGTTGAAAGTTACAGAATAAACTGTGCACTGGTCAGCCAATTGTAATAGTGCGTAAATTTGTATTCAATTTTGAAACATTTTTTAAATAAGCATAGAGACATCATTTACAACGATTGTATTTTCATGACACTTTTATGAAACGTAATCATTATGCAAGAGATGTCGCTCGTGTTGTGATATTTGTTCACTCTTTTCGGTTTGATTCAAAATTAAATCGAAACCAAATATTTCACAAATTTGGTGTCACAAATGCTTTCTCTTTTGTGTCATTTTTGTTGACAAACTTTTCGTTAAAAGTGTATATTCCTTTGTCTAGAAATTCAATATTAATTGAGCTTTCAGTGAAACGGTGTGACAGTTGCTTCAATATAAGCAATGCAAAAATACGAAAAACTTGAAAAGATTGGAGAAGGAACGTATGGAACCGTATTCAAAGGCAAGAACAGAGAGACACAAGAAATTGTGG
The DNA here is from genome assembly GCA_003675905.2 of Leptotrombidium deliense. Lineage (NCBI taxonomy): Eukaryota > Metazoa > Arthropoda > Arachnida > Trombidiformes > Trombiculidae > Leptotrombidium > Leptotrombidium deliense. The sequence continues at coordinate 4,498 of NCKV01001416.1, forward strand.
CATTAAAAAGAGTGCGACTGGACGATGACGACGAAGGAGTGCCCAGTTCTGCTCTTCGAGAGATTTGTTTATTGAAAGAGTTGAGGCACGTTAACATTGTCAGGTAAATGCATCACTGGCGCTGATAAGCAAACATTTACGTGCTTCTGTCAATTACTCATAATTTAGTGAACTCATTAACTTTATAGACTTTCAGATGTTCTGCACAGCGAAAAGAAATTAACTCTAGTCTTTGAACACTGCGATCAGGATTTGAAAAAGTACTTTGATAGTCTAAATGGTGAAATCGATGCTGATGTCGTTAAACGAATGCTTTTTCAGTGAGTTAGTTTAAGCATTGAAGTTATTTTAATGAATTAATCGTGCTTAAGTTTATTCCGTGGATTGGCTTTTTGCCACAGCAGAAACGTTTTACATCGAGATTTAAAACCGCAAAATTTACTTATAAACAAAAACGGAGAACTTAAACTCGCTGATTTCGGATTGGCGCGAGCGTTCGGAATTCCGGTGCGTTGTTACTCCGCCGAAGTAGTCACACTATGGTACAGACCTCCTGATGTGTTGTTTGGTGCTAAGCTTTACACGACTTCAATTGACATGTGGTCTGCAGGCTGCATTTTTGCGGAATTGGCGAACGCCGGCAGACCTTTATTTCCCGGCGCGGATGTCGACGACCAATTGAAACGTATTTTCAAATTATTGGGAACACCGACCGAAGAGACTTGGCCAGGAATGACCGCACTGCCGGATTATAAACCGTACCCGATGTACCATCCAACGACAAACTTTTCACAAGTTGTGCCGAAACTTAACTCCAAAGGACGTGATTTACTACAAAAACTATTGGTTTGCAATCCTTCGCAACGCATTTCAGCGGACGACGCGATGCTACATCCGTACTTTTCCGATCTTCCGGCGTCCGTAAAAAATGGATAAACAACTTTTGATAAGTTTGTGTAAATAAAAAATTTATTTCACGTTTATCGTTTTACTTTCTTGTTTTCGGTTCACTTATTTATTTTTGTTATCATTCAAATTTTAATTGCTTTCTGCGTATTGCTTGATTTGCATTAATTATCAGTCATGTTTACACAACAACTAAGGTGTGAATTTGGATATAAACACAGTTTTCTGTAATGAAATTTAATTAAATTTTTGAATAAACGAAAAGTTCGTAATGCAGGCTGTAATAGTTAGCAAATCAGTCATTAACTCTGAAATCGTTGTCGGCAGTTGATTAGATTATTGCGGATGGGAAACTGTTCATATTTTCGGCGTCAAACATGTTATTTTCTATTAATTTGTGAAAAAGCTGTATTTTTGACGTGCGTCAGACGATCGCTGTTAAAAAAGGCGGTAAAACAGTTGCTGCAATTCTAAAATTGCCCCTAAATTTTGAAAAGCGCATTGCCTCTTAACATTCAGTTCGAACGAACGGAAGTGCGGTGTTTTTGCAAATAAGTGCCTTTTGTACAGTTTTCTTACAAATGGAAACGAAAAAGCGAGCAGCGCCCAAAAGGGAAGCGAAGACGAAAACTAAGAGTAATGTTGCAGCTGTGCGAGAGACGAAATCCCGAAAAGTAAAGAAAGTCGAGGAGGCAGAGTCTCCTGAAGTGGCGGAAAATGGACACGGAGAGGAATTGGCAATAGAAAAGCCGGTAAAGGGTACTCGTAAACGATCGCCTAAGAAAGCTGAGAATAACGTGAGTGAAGATGTACCAGTGTCTGGCGAGGAGACAGAAGTCACACAAAAAGATGAAGCAGACGAGCCTGTTACTAAAAAAGCGAAAGCACCACGTGTTACGAAAAGTCGAAAAGGGAAAAAAGTTGAAAAGTCAGAATCAGATGAAACTGCAGAGAATGAAGCTGAACAAGATTCCGCAGCAGAAAAGACAGCAAAGGTAACTCGTAAGCGTTTGCCACCGAAGAAACTCCTCGCTGGATTTAAGCCAGCGATCGCTGATGCAATAGTGTCAGGAGATGAAACAGAAGTTACTCAAAAAGATGAAGAAGCCGATGAGCCTGTTGCTAAGAAAGCAAAGGCACCACGTGGTGCGAAAAGCGCAAAGGCAAAAAAGGTTGAGAAGCCAGAATCAACTGAAGATGCAGAAAATGGAGAAGAAGAAGTGGTAACAGAAAAGCCGGTTAAGGGAACTCGAAAACGATTGCCTAAGAAAGGCACCGCAGAAAGTAAGTCGGCTAGTGGAGATGCAGCTGGGTCAAGCGATGAGGCAGAAGTTGATAAAGATGACGAGCCTATAACTAAGAAAGCAAAAGCATCACGCGTTGTTAAAAGTCGAGAAGCAAAGACAAAAGCTACCGAAACAGTAGAAAATGGACAAGAACAAGAATCAGCAACAGATAAGCCGGCTAAGGTAACTCGAAAACGAATAACTAAGAAAGGTACTGCTGATAGCAAAGCGGCGAGTGGAGATGCAGCAGTGTCAGGCGACGAGACAGAAGTAACTCAAAAAGATGATGAGGAAGCTGAGGAGCCTGTCAAGAAAGCAAAAGCACCACGTGCTGTGAAAGGTCGAAAAGGGGGCACTAAAGTGCAACGAGATTCGATTGGAAAAGCAGTTTTTTCAAAGTAAATTTCAGTATTTTTTTAATGTGATTCATTTAAAACTTTGTTCGCTCATTGATTTCGTTTTCATTGGAATCGCGAACTCTTGAAATTTCATACTACATAAGTTTTCAATAAAATTGTTACTCAATAAGCATGTAAACAACTCCGCGGCGAACTTTCACGTGAAACGTGATTGAAGCGTAGTTTGACAAAAATAGCAGAATTGCAATCAAGTTAGAGGAGAACAGTGTTCAATACAGTGAACCTTTAAATTAAAACGCAGTCAGCGAATTGATGAGGACAAAGTTATGCATGCGTTCTGTGAACCTTTTTTGTTTAACAAAGACTATTGCGATGCATTGAAATGCGATCAGAAGCCACAAACTTCTCACAAGTCAGTACTGCGAAGTCACCGTTTGCAAGTGTCGCTGCAAGCGAAGCGCGTGACTGCATTTTGTGAGCAAGCGTACAGCGAATGACGAAAGAAGCAAAAAGCAGCTGTTGTCGAGTGTTCAACCAACAATCAAAACAAAAACATTGAATCTCAAGCAGCGAACGGTGTTCGCTTTTCCAAATTGATTGCAGCCTTTTTCCACTAAATTTCTTACGCCAAATCTGTGCGAATAGTGTTATTTGACCAGTATTCGATTAGTGCGATGCCATTCATTGGTAAAGATTGGCGATCTCCTGGAGAACAGTGGGTAAAGACTGACGAGGGCAGCTGGGAACGACTCAAAATTCTATGCTTCAATTCAAATAGACTTGAACAGTAAGTTTGCTGTTGTTGTTTTGTTTCGCTTCATTTTCTTTTCGTGTCCCTTTTGCACACATTTTTATTATGCAACAAATGCCCACCAATGTTTCGCTGCGTATCGTTGCACATATGCGTTCGTTTTGTCATGTTTGAGGTACTTTGCGTCGTGCGAGCACGATTCACTATTTTGAGATGAATTAAAGAGGAAATAAAAATTTCGCAGAATTGTGAATGAAGGCGATCATCGAACAAAAACGCTGTGATCGCTACTATTGATAGAATTTGCTGGAAAATGGGAGAAGCTCTTGAAAATTAAGTTTTGGCAACAATTTTTTGCTGAACACATGACAGGAGACACGAAGTTTGGTTTCGCCATGATTGCAGCAAAACAGAAACGCAAAAAATGAATGACTTTTTGTTTGTGTATTAACGTTATGAAAAGTAGTGTTATTTTTAACTTGAACGCAACATTTTGTAACGCTGACCGACGTTTTCTGAAAGTCTGGGCTAATTGTGCATTCGATTGTGATCAATGCAACATTTATTGCGTCTGTTTTGCAGTCAGTGCAGTAATGAAGTAAAAGAAGGGTCACACTTATAATGAGCAGGAAGTGACTGACGACAAATAGAGCTGCAGTGCAACGGTTACACCTGTACTCACTTTTGCAGCACTTTTCAATTGTGTTTAATTTGTGATCGCTTTTCAAAATTGCTGTCAATAATCGTTTGACGCGTGTAAATTAAACGCAATACATTAGAATGCGCGTCGAGTGTTGAACAGAAGATAACGGTGCAGACTTCCTGGTCTCTTGTCTCTTTGTCTATACTCGTAATGCAATGCAAACAATGAAACTCATCGCTTATTGCGCTGGGAGTGGACAAAAGCGATGCTGGATTCAATGGCGTGTCATTGACATTGTATTCTGCAGAAAAGAGAGTCGCAATACACTGCTTCAGTGACTGACTTCATTTTTATGTAATCCTTCGCAGCGAGAAATGAAGAGTTGCGTTTTTGTGTTATTATGAACGTTGTATTTATATGTGTGTATGCGTTGTGTTGTGTGTGTTGCAGTCGTTTATGCATGGTTTATGCGTTTCTAATAGTTCACCAGTGATGATGTCTAATTAAATGTCGATTACTGTCGAATGCTAATTGCGATTCAAGAGAAATATTGCTGCGATGACCTTGCGTTTCTTACACAGATTTTATGCTAGAATTGCCGGCCGACAAAATTGCATGAAAATGTAACATTTAAAAACAAGTGATTGATAGCGTTTTTTTTTTGCGAATAACTTATTCATTGAAGTGAAAAACTTTTTTAATTGTTAATTGTGATTTATAAGTGTAACTGTGCACTGTTAACCGCCGCTGGCGGAATTAATTCCAGTATATTTTTGAAGATAACAACATTTTCAAATATAACTGCATAAGCTGGTTAAGCAGTCATATATTAAGCATTTGTTTCTTGTGGTTTTTCTTATCTGAATATGAGATACTTGAAATAAACTGCTTTATTTTTCTTTTTTAAACATACATTCAAATACAAACTGTATATAACTGGTAATTAGTATTCAACAATCTTGAGTTATAAATTGCAACCGTCGTTGCTCAACACTTTTGTGTCCATTTCCGGAATTAAGGAATTATATATAATTCGTTTATTGCGTTTAATTCGATTACGCTTTGTTGATCATTGAAACACATTCTGACATGAAAGAGTTAATAAGTTGCTTTACGTGAACAAATGCAATTCATTGTTTGCTTGAAATGTGTTTTTGCTGTTTTGTTTGTGTCTCGCTTTGTTTATTACAACGAAAGTAAAGTTTACATTTAGAATGAAAATAGTGTTGCGCAATGAAAAGTCCGAAAATTGAATCGCTGGTAGCGATTTAATAGCATTGCAAAACAGCTTATTTGTTTCCTGCTTCCTTTTCATTAAAAAGTGATTCTTGAGAGCAAAAGGAGGACACGTTTTTCAATCGCTTTCAACCGTCTATCGGTGTTCGCAATCGTTTACTGCTTTTAAAAGTGAACATTTTTGTTCGCAAATCGTCATCGTTATCAGAGCAGCGAAAATAATTATGTTTTTGAAATCTAATTTTTACTTTCGTAACACTATTTGTTGTTTTCTTTTTTAATCTTCATTCTTCTTACTAGACCACTTTATCCATTGTGTTTTGATGCAGTGTTTCGATCGATCGAACCTTGAATTGCGAGTCGTGCTCATTTGTCTCTGCAGTTTTGTGCAACCTTCTTCAATGCTGCACAATGATTATTGTCTCCTCTTTTTGCGACACTTTTCCTGTCGCTTAAAAAATCATATTTTTTGCTAACATAAACGTCATTTGAAAATGTGAAATACATGTTGTATAAGTTTAACTTAATTGACATGTTACATCACTGTTGCGTTTCAGTGATGACAGCTGAATTAAAACAAAGAGCAATTTGCGAGCACGAATGTTTTGATTCAATCGGTTCCAAGCGAATGTAAGGTCGCAGTAACACAATGACAAGTAATTCCGAGTATCGCCCACTTACTTCGTAC
>NCKV01001417.1:0-10363 GCA_003675905.2 Leptotrombidium deliense
TATGTTAAATGTATATTGTATATTCTTGGATATAAATGTAGTTGGATAGAGAAAATAAGTTTATTTCTGAAGTGTTGACATTTTAAATGCAACTCCCACAAATTTGAAAAACTCAAGATTTTAAAAGTTATTATTGACATTTTGTCGCATCGGTTAATTAATAACGATAAGCAATTGTGTTGCTGCAGTAATAATTAACTCGATTATGTTTAAAATTCTCTGTCATCACTCATAATTAGTTTTGTTAAATTTGAACTTTGTGGACCACAGCAAAATTTCAACATTTTATAAAATTACAGTCTTCTGCAGCGTTTGACACATGAAATTTTGCTCTGGCAAGTACTCATAATAATCTTTTATAGTTTTATGTTGATATGAAAAAAGGTTTTTCATGTTTTTGAAAAAATGAATGAATTGACACGAAAATGAAAGTATCATTATGTCTCCAATCTGGATTTTGGGCAATGTGTTGATTTGATTCGCTTATCTCATGAAATAAATTTTAAAATTGATGCCAATTTACACAACTTCGTGTCCTTAACTGTGTATCAGAAATGCGAATTTCCATGAAAAGCTTTTGATAATGTCAAGTTTCCACTTAAAAAAATGAGTATAGTTCAAATAATGGCGTCGGCCACTGTAACTCAATACAAACAAAATACAAATTGAATTATGTGACAAACTTTTAAGCGATATGCGATACAATTCATTGTTTTAATAAGAACTCTTATTCTGAACGCAACTGGACATATACGAACAATTGCAGTACTTTTTCATCTCGCTTGGATATGCTTTGAAATGAGGATTAAATGTTGGTCGAGTGTGTACTTTGTCAAGTTCATAGATAAAATATGAATACTGAATTTCATTTCAACACTGAAATGTCGATCTAAATTGTGATCAACACACTGTGTGATTGGTTTATGTTCTAGTAATATCTTGTTTTACTTTGCTCAGTCAATTCGACGCACTGCAGAATATGCTGCAATTAAAAACAAAAATTTGGGGAATTAATTTTTGCAAATGTTCAGCGTTTTCATTGAATGGAAAATGATGACAGTGAGCAGTCGTGTGCAGAGCACTCGTGGAGAGAACAGCATTCATAATTTAATTCTCGTGTCAACTCATATCAAGTGTAAAAATATGTTGATACAAATGAAGTATTTTTACTTTTATTTTGTTAACTAAACAGCATTTGAACATATTATAATTTTTGGTTACTTGGAATGTTAGTTTTGAGTCATCAATGAAAATTAGTGCGGATGTGATTTCATTGTGTCCAAATGAGTTGTGTTTGTTTAATAGTCATTGCTTAAGTAGTGGAAATGGAAATGATTTGTAGAAGAGTAATTTAAATAATTTCAAACTTTGTTGTCGACTTATGCAATCATTTCAATGAAAGAAATGCGAACAATTGATTTGATGGCATTTTTTATTTAAGACTGAAATATGCAATTTGATATAACATGATTGAGAAAAAGTTTGATGTTGACAGTGAATTGAGCTGGAATGAAATTGAAAGAAAACACGAAACTGTGGGTGCCACTCAGAATCTTTTTACATAAAGACAGCAGTAAAAAAGTGTGTTGCGGTTATTGTTTGATTTGAATGCATTCTGTGATCACTGAAATAATTCAGCGTTCTTTACAATACATACGTCGACAGATGCAAGAAGCGAAACTTATTCAAATGTATACAGAATAAAATGAAATCGCCAAAAGTTCAATGATATTGCGAAGAAAAACGTTTCTGGTTTACTTGCGGTTGCAAAATAAGAAAAGAGGCATCAAATTTTGCAGATTTTATCCGCTTTTAGATTTGAGAGAAACATTTGTCACGATAGAGGCATTAAAATTTGAGGAAACAAATGGCTGTTGGGACAAGAGAAAGTGGTGAGTGGAATACAAATTTGTTGAAAGCCTGGAAACGGGATAAAAATCAGTTTCATTCATTCGAAGAGTTTAATTTTCGATGTATTCAAGGAACGGCGAGCAAAAAATGGCACTCGTAACCATTAGTCTTAAAGATGGTCTTGAATATTGATTTCGAGAAACGCATTTTAGTGAATGTGTGCCGTCAGCCGTTCTTTACTTCTTTTCTAATAAAAGACCTGAATTCGTTTTTCTTTTTTGTGAGATTAAAAAACAGCGTTGAAAAGTTTTCACAAGACTCACGTTTCGTTCTCAGTTACATTCGAATCATATGAAACGATTCGTGAGCACTTTTCGTGTGTGCAACACTAACAAACACCGAATCTGTGATTTTATTCAACGTTTGTCTGCGAAACGCTGCACTCAGCAGCAGTTCAGTAATGCAGCAGAAGAAGAACAGTGCAACAGTACAGCAGTCACCTGAGCTCAGTTCGCTAAAACACATACATTTTCAAAAGATGCGTTTACAGTAAAAAATGACTTTTAGCTTTGCTTTGTTATTCTAAGTTTACTTTGCTCTCAAATTTGTATGCACTGCTATTCAAGCCAAAACTTTACGAACAATAACAAAATCGTTGAATAATTTAAATATTTAATTAAAACAGTAAAAATTTGCAACAACAATAATATTTCATTCCTTTTTGCATTTTATACTTCCTTTCATTCTTCTTAAAGCATTTTGAATTTTTAAAAGCCAAAACATGCTTTCATACAGATTAAAAACAACCGAAAATAAGTTCTTTTAAGTATCCATTTAAACTTGTGTAATTGTTAACGACTTTTGTATTCACAGAGAATGCAATTGCGAATATTTTTCTTGCAACAAACAACTTCTTTCAATTATCGTCTTCACTATTTTCTTTATTTTTAATTACAACAAAATTGAAAACAGCAGCTTTATCGCATAATGTTAATATACAGCGATGACCACATTAATGGTCATTATCAATACTGCTAATTTATGGAGAAACGTTTCCATTATAATTTAATTTTCACTGCAATTCTGCAATTCGTTGTAAAAAGAGAAGTCAAAAAATATGAATAGGAAGAGAATATTCGTTTGTTTGTTGAACTTTAAAGGAAGACATTGAAAAGACATTTGAAAGTTTTGTGTCACGTTCTTGCAATTTTGCAAGTTGCGTGAGTACAGCGAACATCGAATTTGTTGAGCACAATAAATCATTGAGAAAAATTTGAAACGATTGCAACGTTTATAAATGCCAATAAATAACCGTATTTTACAGTGACTCGTATCTCGACGAATTTGCGAATTGAAACGAATGTGTAATAAATTTTGAAAAATGGAAGAAATAATCAGAGAGAACAGAGAACATGGAATGTTTTCCAAGATTTACGAATTGAAATCAAAAGAAGTGACAAAATGTAAGTTTTATGATTACTTTCTTTTCAGCAGTGAAATGTGAGCCAAAATGTAATTCAGTTGCAGCACTGCTCGCAACTGTGAACTGTTTGCAAGTAAATAATCGTTACTTTTTAGTCTAACAGCTGTTGTCGCTTCGTACGTTGAGCAACGTTTGGTTGTGACAGCGGTCTTTCTGTTCACAGTCCGTGTTTCATAATTGCCACTGCTTTCGAGAAAAGCGTGTCAATCGATCACTTGTTCTGCATTTGCTTGCGATTCAAAATTACCTCTCTTTAAGCTGTGCAATTGCAACTGCAATTGTCCTAATGGCGTTCAACGTGCAACATGGTGAACTCGAACTCGCAATATTCTTCATACTCATCACTCATCAATCATTCGCTTCTTAAACTTTATTTTCTTTCTATATAACAAAAGGTTTCACTTTTCTGAGCATAAAAATTATTTGAATTGAGTAAATCTTTTGTTAAGTTGCGGTGCAATGAATTTGTGTTTAACGTTCAATGTGGTGTTTAAAGAAGATTTATGAATTGCAATGTTCAGCTATATTCATTGCACGTATTCTTTGGTCACAACAATTATTGCGAGTGTTGCGTTCCGCGACCAACAAATTTTCAGCTTTTGCGGAAATAAGTGAAGCAAGAAAAGGATGCTTAAAATATGAAAAGAATGCTGATGAAACAACGCAAACAGTTGATGGTTTGCAAAAGAAGAAGAAAGCAATGAAATGGGAAAGACGACATTGAATGCGATCAAAACGATTTAATTTCGCAACGAATCATCGATTGCACAAAACAGTGACCATTGACATTCGTTATCGCTCTTTAATGTTTAATAGTCTCTTGTTGTGTGTTTCATAATTTTGCGTTACATTTTGCTTCGAAAGTTAACGCAAAATTAAGCGTTTTGTTTTTTGTTCGAATTTGTTTGAAACGTTAAAATGTTGCTGAAAAATGATGTTCTGTTTCACGGAGTGTTACTTCTTTGCGTTAATTTTTAATTAAAAATGACGCTAAGTTTGCATAACATTCCCTTTAAAGTGAAATTAATTTCCTGTAATCTTCCTAATGTTAAATATAAAGCGCCCATTAATTAACATTTAACTTTAATTTTAAAAGTTAATATTTAGTGCAGTTCAGCAATGCAATGTTTAGTTGGTTTTGTATCAAAAGTGAATTTTTTTCAATTTCACTCCGATTTTAAAAGGTTTCAAATGGTTTTGGTGAAATGTTTAATTCGCCTGACGTTTAATGTTTATTATTACTCATTTGCGACTTCGAAGTTAAAGTTCAACAATGAAATTAAACTATTGCGTCACTTATGTCAGTGTTAATACACTGCTATATTTATCTGCTTTTTATTCACGGTTTCCGTCGCAGCACATCATTTTAAAACGCAAAGAAAAGGCCATTTGAGTATTAATATTACATTCTTTAGAGTCGAAACAGTCAATTGTGAATTTTTGTTTTCGAATATTCTGTGCAGCACGCAACACACAAGACATTTATTTTTTATCGTTCATTTTGATTTTGAAGTTTTGACGCCGAGTTATATTATCAACTGCAACAAGGAATACAAACTTTTTGATTGTGCATATTTTAATTCTAGGCGAGTCAAAGAAACTCTTTTGAATTTAAAATACAAGATTCTTAAGACGAATAAAAGTATGTGAATATTCATGTTTATGTAGTATATAGAATATATATGTGAATGTATCACAACTTTTGGGAATTGAATACAAAATTCAGTTGAATTACAATCATTGCAATAGCAGCGAAATTGCAAATGTTTTTTGTTCGCATCAGGGGAACCACAAACAAAACGGAATCACTGATAAATCTCAAGAAATATACTTCACTTGTATAGATACTCTTTGTTTACAATTTAAACATAGCTTTATTGAATAGCAAAAAGCAATGCAACAATAACAAGGTAAAGCGAATACTCGAAACATTTCTAAAGAAAATAATTTTGCAAACTAAAGTCAAAGTTTCACTTATGTATTCAAAGTAAAAATCAATCATCATTGAAATGAATGTATATGTTCAGAAAGTTGGTTTCAATTGAATATTTTTAATTTTAACTAAAATATTGCTTTTTCCAAAAATATAAATTGTATTTTGTATATTTAGTTAACTATAAGCGAGAGGTAAATTTGCCGTTACTTGCACGTGCGTAAATAGAAACAACAACAAAACACAACGATAAACTTAACACCCTGTAATTCATTTCAAGACGTTTGTGTTTTTCTGCTGATTTTCTTTCATCTCACGTACACAATGATATTTATAATTTTCAAGAATCCTCGAAAGACAAACGTTTGCTTCAATTCACTTATAGATTTGCAATTTATCTTTCTCTGTTGACTTGAGTGTAGTGCAACAAAAACAGAAGACCAATTCAAGTGTGTTTATAGTTGCATAAAAAGTTGTGTTCAACTTTTCCAAAAGTTTAGCTGTTCTGTGTTGTTCAATTTCGTGTGAATCATTTTATTGTTTGCAGTCGATGAATGAAAAGTAGTGACATAGTCATATTTTGGCGAAACAATGCAAAGAAGTTGCAATTACTAATGCTACACCATTTGTTTGCTTCCTTGTTTCTGAAAACAAGCATTTCACTCTTCTTTACTGCTTGTCTGCTTGTACGTAGCTGTAGTAACAATGCGAGTATGTTTGATTGTGAGTACTTATTTCGATTCATTCATTCAACGTTAACGAAGAAAGCACTTCGTAACATAAGTATCAAAACAAACGATGCACATTACCAGAAACAACATCGCTACAGCAATACTTGCTGTTTTTGCGCATTCTGCATTTGACAATAGAAATCCTATACATTCCTAATCAATCGGCGAATAAAATTGAAAAAGCTAGGAATAGTTGCTCATATTTGCATAGCAAATTGCAAGCTTAAAAGTTACTGACAAAATGTTTTGTTTAATGGCGTCGCCTTTCAATGGGAATAAACTGGTTTCGACTAGGAATCAAAACATTGCATTTTGTCTGTGCTTGTATAAGATATTTGAAATTTCTTACGATTTCAGTAAATAATAAAATTGAACATTACGCTTTTTGACAAAATAATAAACACTGCAAGTGAATCAAGGTACAATGTGAAGCTATATTTCTAATTTGCTTCTCATTCATCAAAACCGAAAAACATTGTTTCTGTCACAATCATTTATCATTGAAAACATGCAAATAAAATTAGTCGTTCATTTTTATTAAACAAACTTTGAGCACGAATAAATTATTAAAATAAATACACAAAAATGAACAGAGCAAATGAGACTTTCAGGACTTTTATGCATCAGTTGTCAATAGCAGAAGAATGTGCAAAAACGCAATAATTGCAATTTCTCGACTTTGAAAAGATGCAACATTATGCCTTTAGAAATATACTGAGATTATGTGTTTCTTCATTACAGTTTGTGATTTTAGCGATGGCGACAAAAATATGATCACAAAATAAATACGACTTGAAAAGGTTGTGATATTAAGCAGGTTTCACAGTATACTTATGGAATGAATAAAATTCGTGCAGATTGTACAATGTAAATACAATATCATGAAAATAATTTGCATCAAGTCGACGGTGAAATTCAAATCATATCAAAAATGAATTATAACGATGAACACAACAAGCGAAGCGCACAAAAATGTAAATATCATTTTGATTGACTTAATAATTGAATAATTGAATGCCATTTCACATTTCGTTATTAACTTTTGCGAATCGAAAAGTGAACACGAAAAGGTTATGCATTCAAAAAGATGTTTGCTTTTCGGGCATTTAACGAATGCGAAGATAAAGAAAGAAGAACAGCGAACACAATGCTTTATTGTGCCAAAGGACAATCGATTCTTCTATCATTTCATTGATACTACCAAAATGCAAAAATGAAACGTAGCAGTTGCATTTGAACACCAATTTCACTGCCGGAATTTTGCATGTCTAACTATACTATTATGTGTATTGTATTCATGTGAAAACAACTAACAAGTAAGAAAACTTTAGAAATATAGGTTCCCTGCAATAACTTTCAATACACATGAAAATTAACGTCGATAAGTTGCTAAATCACGAAAATGATCATCGTTTAATTTAATGCTCATGTTTACAAAGGAACGATCGTTTTGCCTAAAGCTATATACTCTACAGACTCGCTGTAACCAACATGTCGTTATAAATTAAAGCTGACCTAGTGCCGCTGTTTGCAATCGTCGCTTATGTAGCTCAGAGAAAGTACAGTAAGCATAGTTCGTCCAGTTTACACATCCAAACCTGAGATGAATTTATTAGCTTTCCTTTGTGAATTAATAACAAAAATGCAGAAAAACTATTATTGAGTGAGAAGCATTTGAATCGAATGTGATGAAAGAGTGCAGAATCATTAGAAGCAAAACAGAGGCAATTCGAATGGCAACATTGATTGACTGAAAAGAGAACGGAAAGTTTATGATTGGTGACGAACAGTGATGAAAAATTCGAACGAATTGCTTTCTTCTCGACAAAATGCTAGATGAAAGTTATTGAAGTAACGGAATGTCATTAAAATAGTGTTCTTTATGTTTCGGCGAGTGTCTGTGTGATTGCAATGAATTTCTGCGTTTAATCTGAAGCAATGTTCGATTAAACAGTAAGTTTAGAATGTGGAGCCGATCGATAGTTGAGATCCGTGTTCGCTGCACACACAAACTACAATACACACTGTACATACTGTTGATTACTAGAGACGCAAGATTTGCGTTTCACTCGCAATGAATATTTGGATGATTCGCGGCGCAATGTAACAGTTACGATAAGCGAGCAAACAGAGCAAACCGAAGCAACACCTATTTTTGTTTTAGTTAACCTTCGGTTACTAATTTTCATAGAAGAACATTTCACGTCTTATCGCACACTCACAGCTTTGGTTTCAGCTTTTTCAGTCCGCCGAGGTTTTTGCACACCTATTGTTCACTTAATAGACTTGATGCAAATTTATTGCTAGCAAAACATAACCATTATTAAAAATGGTCGTAAAAAAGCACAAACGTTTAATAAATCGAGCAAAAAATGAATAGCGTTCTACGAACTAAATTGTTAACATTGATGACACTAAAAATGGAATTAACAAGATTCCTCGCTGGGAGCGAAAATGATTGATAGTGCTTCGGAAAGTTCAACACTAAAAAATTCATTTTGAATAATTTTGAATAAACATTACTTCATAGGCTTTGACAACGAAAATGATCGAAATGAATTTATACTCCATTGTTCGTTCTGCAAAACATCTGTAATAAAACGAAAGAATGTCTTTTCAATGATTACAGCAATCAAAAAGAAGCTGTGACACAAATGCAATAATATAAGGAAATGATGAAAATTAGCACGAGAAAGTATTTCACGAATCGCTCATTTGCCGGTGTTCGCAACACAGTTCGTTGATGGCTGCCAACGAAGACAGCTTTCATCGATAGTCTTAGCATTTTTTCGTTTCTTAAGCTTCGCTCGATACTCATCCAGTATCTCTTTGCGAGTCAACACCAAATGCTTTCCTTTCCAGTACTTGAGCATACCAAGAGCTTGAAGAGTACTGACAATGTCATAAGCGTTAATTGCCGTTTCTTGGCTCAAATCCTTAATTGATATTTCACTGCCTTCATAACTGCTCAGATACTCTAATATAACATTTTTCCAGTAACTGCGGTACGAAATCAAGCCTAAATCCGACAAAGGCTTTTCAGGAGAACCGACTTTTCCCTCCATTTTTGTCAGCAGATAACCTACAAAGAAATGTCATTTTCACTAGAATCGAAACACTCACTCACTGAAATCAATGAGCATTCGTCCGTAGCCCTGCTTTTGGTACGGCGGAAACGTCAATATGCAAGACACGTTATAGTTCAGAAATGAGTTCTTTTCCTTCGAGAAGTAACCAATTATATGAAACCCTTCACTATCACACTCAGTCATTATGTAAAATTTGAAAGGTTCAACGTCATAATAGAGAGTCTTGTGATCAAGGAACAGTTTTGCAACTAAACACAAGTTTTGACAGTAAAACTTATTCTTTTCGCCGTCGATTTCGAATATAGAAATATTAGCTTTCCGGTAAATTTCGTCACCGGGAGGACAATGCCAGGGACACTTCAACATATGACGTTTTAACACTAATCGCGAATTGAAATATTTCAAACAAAATTCACATATGTAAATTTTCGGTAAACAAAGATATTCTTCAGGATACGGAGATGAATACCAAACTTCCATTTCGTACTTTCCCATTTCAATATTTTTAATTCCGTGTCTTTTGCTGTTTACATCCTTCAGTTGTTCTTGCAATAATTCTGCAGCCCTAGCTTGAGCCTCACGAAACATCTCAAAATCAAAAATCGGTGTTAAATTTCTAATATTAGGTTCCCTTGCATTATTCGTCTTTGGCAAATTTTCTTTCCGTTTTGTAGGCGAAGTGGTCAGTACTGAACACATGTCTTTTCTTCTGTGTTCAATTAAATTATGGTACTTCTCTTCTTTAATTGGTGTCTTTCTCAAACTTGATTTAACAGTTATCTGTTCTGCTGTTTCTCTTCTCCTTGATCTGCGTTCATAACGTTCAATGCAATCTTCAGGAGTCAAATTATGAAATAACGGACATGTTGACATTGTAACATGGGTTTCAAATTTTCCGCTTAAATGACCTTTTGAATCACAACCAGGAACAGGACATTGAACCTCTTCAACATCATCCTCTTCTTTTTTACAAGCAACGTTGTCTTCGTCGTCAGCACGTTTACGTTTTGAACTTTTCGGTGCTACGTGTTTGCTTTTTTGGTTCTTCACATTTTTAGGAGCGGGCTTATTTCTCAAAATTTTTTTCGATTCATTTACGTTATCTCCTTCATCGCCACCCGACGAATCTTCATCAGCTTTTTTCTCTTTCGCTTTGGAACGTGTTACACGAGTTATTTTTCTCTCTAACTCTTCGTCCGATGTTGATTCAGCCTCTTCATCAAGAGCATCGGCATCCTCTTCATCGTCGTCGTCGTCGTCATCGTCATCTTCAGCT
>NCKV01001418.1:0-10348 GCA_003675905.2 Leptotrombidium deliense
CGTATCTGTCGTAACCATATCATTGCTTATCATTGAAGATAGTAAACTTGGGTGTATGGCACGCATGCTTTGATATATATATACCTTAAATGAGTTACTCATTAAAAATAAAAACAATTCAGTGTTATGTATTCGTCGTCAAAATTTAAGGTGCATAATAGTTTTGCAATCGAGAACTGAAATTTAGCTTTCGAATTTTAACAAAACGGCAATTCTCATAACCTTCGCAGACAAGCCGGACCGATAAATCTCACTCTAGAATGCGATTTCTCGCGAAAGTTCGACATTTGAAACAACATAATTTTCAGGTGATTATCGAACACGTGTTGAAAGTTTGTTTTCGATCTCTCTCGATTGCCGGGAAATCTCGCATCGATTAGTTTTTCTCGAAAAATTCTCGCCTCGGTTGCAACACTATTTCATAACTTTATTCTTCTGCTATATTCGGATTTCTTTTTGAAAAATTATGAATGAGGCAAATTGATGAGCATTTACGCATCAAAACTGCTAAATTTGTTAAATTTACAAATCCCTGAGTGCCGTGAAACGTGAACAGATACGGCGAAAACAAGTCAGCATTTTAATGCCGTTCGTAATGTATTTCAAATATGAAAATTACATCGAGGCGATTAATAGTGTTATTTTTATCAATGTTTATACAGTGAAACATGTGAAATAAGTCCCTCCAAGTTGAGAAAACCTGAAAACTAAAACCTCTAAAATTCTGCCTTTCATACTTTAAATACTGCATGTTAAACCTGCAAAGTACGAACACCTGAATATTAGGATCAATATTTTTCCTCCGGAGTTTAGTCCCATTTACAGGCTTCACTTTATTTCCACAATTGCGCCACATAATAGTGAGCAACGTTAAAAATATGATTAGAAATTCGCACAATTTTCAACTTTGTGTCAGTGTTGAATTCAATTTCGACTCTGAATTTTCTCGATTCGAAAATGGCAAACAAAAAATTCTATATCGGAACAAGTAGAGCAACACACCGACGAGAAGGAAGTATGGTGACGATTGGAGTGCTCGATTGTTTTAATCGATACGAGAATTCTTGAACTTTTCAATTTCTCGATCTCGCTCGACTTCAAGGCATTTCTCGAATAAGTTGAATTTTCTCATAAATTTGTCGTCTTGGTACTTGCAACGTTTTTGGATATGTATATGAAATATTCATTTAACCTTTAGGAAAGGAGTACGTCGTGAATATTAGTAGCAAAAGTAGATTGATGCATTCATGTTGAAAATAAAAGTGCTCACACAGTGAAATTGCCTCCAATTTTCCAACACGTTGTTTTTTCTTGTTACGAAACTAATTATATTTTAATTATAATATATTTTTAGTGTACGTTCAATCAATGTCAACGTTTTAATTTTTAGAACATGTTTGTTGTAAAAAAAAGTTTATAAAAGAAAGTCATGTGAAGTAGCGTAAGAGAAACTGGCAAATTCAATTCGACTAAAATATCAGTTACATCATTTGTGTTTCACCTTTTAACTGCTTTAATTACAGCATATTTCACTTTTATTGTCTCAGTATTCTACTGTCGTTTGCTGAGCACGTTTTTCAGCGATTCTAATAAAACGAAAGTTCGAAATACCAAAGAAATTGACACCAAAAGAGGAGGCTTACATTGAAATACTTACCGACAAGTGACAGAAGAAATGCGTTCAAAAGGAATGCGTGTATCACATGAAACTGTTTTAAAAGTTCGAAATGGTATCGAATTCAAAAAGCAAATGAGAAACAGAGCAATTCGTGGAAAAGACAATGTCGACAGATTGCTGCTAGCGACGGTAGTCACTTACAACCTGCCAGATTTACAAACGCATTGTCTACTCATAAATTATCTTAATAAACAGGTCAATATGAGTGAAACACCATGTAATGGCAATAAAGCCTAAATAAATTAGAAAAAGCTGTGCGCACAAGTTTACACAAAATTTAATTTCGCAGTTTTATCACATTAAAAAGTACTGCACACTTATTAAATTGCTTTATGTATTCAATGTGACCAGTGATCAATGTGACTGACATTCTTTTTCCCTCACGTTAACAATGAAAACTCAGCATACTTCACACATGTGTTCCAAGCCAACACAACCGTATATTAGCTGTCGGTGAATCGGGAAAGTATCGGAGTTGGAGGAAAAATTTACCGTCTCTGCGAAGGTTAAAATGTTACCTCCGTTTTCGCTTCAGCCTCCGCTTCGTCGTAGCTCATACATTACGCATCAAAAAACAATAAGAACTTGTGCAGTACAGTCAACCCTTTATAAAGTCACACCCTGTAAAGTCATACCTCTCGTAGGTCACCATCAGGTCGTGGAATCGATTTTAACTTTACATCTTTCACAGTACCTCTATAAATTCACACTTTTTTGCTGTCCAAATTGTGTAATTTTATACATGGTTGACTGTAACTCTAACTTGCTGTGAATACTGCTAAAACTTTGTTTAATACTAAAGTAATGTTTCTATGAAAATTATTCTGATCTTAACCACTTTTAGGGATTTCATAGCCTCATGCATTTAAAAAGTTTCTACATCCACCTCTACTCCATAAAATTTTTACTCACTGTTGGTTCCGATAGCATTACAGCTTTCTATTTGCAGACACAATAATGTGTGATCGCTTTTTCCATGAATTGAACACATTTTACACCTCGTCGAGCATAATTGTTTTCCATTCTCGAACGAGAAAGTTTTAAGCGTTGATCAACATTTCATCAAACATACTCTTGCAGCCGCGTTTTCAAAAATCAACATCCCTTCTGTTGTCAATTTCTTCGGCATATTATTCATTCTTTGCTGTATCCGTCGGTGTGCAAACTAGATGCGCTTTAGTCGTCGCGTAAATTCTCACTGGAATTGTCACAGCGCGTGACACACTACTGTCAATATAAGTTTTTTGAAACGCTTTATCTAATAACATTTTTAAATTTCTAAACTTTGCATTCACTGTAATACGATTTCAAAATCAACAGCAGTGGTTTTCGTTTTAAACTGTGTGCGAGTAAAGCACAATATACCATGCCATGTACGTACTACCCATTTTCTGCAAAGTCAAAATTAGGAAACTGTGGCCCCGAAGTTTCCATGTTGACAACGTTTTGACTGTAAATCACTGCTTTTCGTGTATTAATACCTGATTCGAAGGCAGTTGAGGCAACTGTTTTAAGGACACATTGAAAATGGATTGTTTACATCGGATATTGAAAGTTGAACTTGAATTGTTCGCGATCATATTGTTAATGCAGACGAATACATTGAGTCGCGACATCGCATCGCAATCGTTCATTTCGCATTAAAACAGTTGAACTGAAAACTGCTGCAGCCACTTAGTTTTTTATTTATTGATATGAAAGCAGCGAAGGTCGTAAATTTACTAATTGCAGCACGTTCCGCAATAAATTGTGTGCGTTAATCGAAAGCGCGTTGTCCTTGCGGCTGTGAATTTAAAGGTGCACTTCGCGAGTGACATACTGGTTTATAAATTGAGTTTATGTCGCGATCAGTGAAGTTTCAATGAGAATCGAATCGCGAATCAAGCTGTTAACCGAAAGAGGCCCTCAGCGCAGTTGATGTTGCTCGTTGCACGGCGCAGTCACATTCATTGCGAATCTAGAATGCATAATCTGCGAGAGCTCCGAGACTGCCGCTCTTCTCTGTTGTGTACCTTTGCAAACAATGTATTCGTTCCACCGTCACACTTCTACGTTCTAACGTTCACCTTTTGTCATCTGCTGTGAACTCTTTGCTCGTCGAAACACTTGTTCGGTGCGTAAACAAATGTCACTTTTGTTTACAATAACTTCTCTTTTGCCGCCAATTCTCGTCTCGTTTTGCGTGAAACTGTTCTAACAGTTTCAACGACTACAACTTGGCACTCAACTTTTCTCGATGAATATTTGTGACACTTTCGGACACACTTAAAAGTCGAACTATGTAATGTCTGGTGTAAGTATATTGCTTTGCTTACACTTGTTTTTATCGCGTTTATAGTTTTTCAAAGCGACTCAATCTCGCAATGATTTATGCAACTTTCTATTCGTTCACTTCAATACATTTGTTGAGTGAAGTCAATACGTTGCTTTCAATAATGCTTTGCTTTCAAATTGCATGAATTATTAATATTGTGTTAAGTTTGTGAATGAACGATGAGCAAAATGTTTATATGCATTCATCGATTTAAGCTCATGTTATTCGGTGTTTGAATGCACACGTAAATGTGAAATTATTGAAAGTGTATTCAACGATTATATGAACGCTGTTTACATTGATAACGCTTGTGTTGCATTCAATATTGTTTCGTTCATTTTCACACATTTGCAATTTTTCAATTCAATTCAATCGAATTGAATACATTTTTTGTTTTCGTTTTCAAAAATGCATTCTGCGAAAAATGCCAGTTCGACGCACTACGCTTGATGTAATGTATTTATTTTTGTTTTAATTGCGTCGAACACACTCGATTTCACAAATTTTTGACTCATTGTTGCTGCTGAAAAGAAACGATCACTTTGCAAGCCGAGCTTTGATGAAAAATGTAGTTTTTTGTTTTTCAACGAAAGGGTTGACAACAGTGTTAACGATAGCAGCTTTGTTTTTCATATTTGCGAATTTGAAATTTCACACATTTGAAAAAGAGCGTCACACACGATTTATTATGAAATGTCACCGTTTGTTCGCATTTTCCGTGTATTTTGTATTTTTGCTGAAAACGAAAAATAGTTTTATTAATATAAAATTTTTGTCGAGACAAAGCTTTTTTGCAGCAAACTTGTGACGAACAAATTGTACGTCATCAAAAAATTAAATGCGTGAAAGTTGCGACGACAATTTACAAGTTACTTGAGACTGAAAACAGTTTTTCTTTTCTGCCACTAGAGTCACATTATTGTACGTTTGCTCGCAAATATTTCGAATCACTTATTTTCGTTACTCGTTAACAAAATTTCAGTGCGATTCATTTCTTCTTTTTGCAGCTCACTCGCAATGTTTACTCAAAGATATTTTCAGAATTGAAAATTGAACGTTGGGCTGCTTTGTGCAAACTTTATTTAACGAGATCGCAGTCTCTTCAATTTCAATGCAACGTTTGTGTACTCGAATACTTAATGTCACTCACAGCGTCACACAAACAGTGAAGTCTTTTCAATTTCGATCTTTCTCCACGTAATTCGACATTGAAACTGCAGAAGTGTTCGTGTCTCGCAAATTGCCTGTGTGCACTCAATAAATTTACGAAAACATCGATGCATCTTTCAAGTGTTGCATGTATCTCGTTTACAGTTTAAGCATTGCTTTTTCTGCTAGCATCGAAGTGTGCGTCAAACACTTGACAAAATGTAAATGTTGCGAAGCGCACAAATATACTGAAACGTATCAATTACTTTGAAACACACGCACTTTTGTGAATCAGTTGCGTTCGAAAACCACTCTACAATGAATGAGAAAATACACATAATGCACCATTACGGCTCTTATCAAGCCATGCTTCAGCTTTTGCTCTTTATTTTAAAAAGTAACATTCTGTCGTGCACCACATTTGTGAAATTCAATACCTGCATTCGCTGAACAACATGTAAATGCAATACTGTAATGCTTTTTGCGTTGAAATATGAAATGAATGCAGTAATTGAATGTGCATGCACAACACAATTGTTTTATTTGTTTGTTTATGCCTTGTCTCGCTATTTCATTGCTTATGCATTCGCTTTTTCGCTTTCTTTCCTCTTCTTTGTGATCATAAAAAGTAATCAAAAACGATGTTTAAATTTCAATACAAACATGGAGTACGTATGCAGCGTAATATGTCGAATTGACGTAAATAATTACGTTCACTGCATTCACGACAATACAATGCATTCATTAATTCATTGCAACGTTTCGCATTCGCGATTTATATATAAGTAAGTCGAGCAAAACACAAAAAACTAATTTTGAGTCAACATATTTGTCAGTTTTGCGAACTTTTTTGCTTCTTAATATTTAGCTTCACTGCAACGTTAGAGTTAACTGTCGAAAATCATATTTGCCAATTTTTCCTCTAACAGCGAACGAAGTGAAACATTTTTAAAGTAATGAAATTTTGAAGAAATTACAAATGTGTCACATTATTGTTGCTGCATATTACGTGAAATATGTTCGTATTAACATATCTTATTGAAGAACGCAGTTAAACGTAATGTTTCGTCGAAAATGAGGCAAAAGGAGAGAGGTGCAATGAATGAATATGAATGTTATTTAAATGCCTGCGAAACGTGACTTTATTTACATTTTAGTTTAATATTGAGATAGTAACAAAAATGCAGCGTTACTGCGATCGCAAAACGCAAACGTTGTAATTGAAATGCTCGCTGACTTTCGGTTCGTTTTAAAAGAGCGAAACGCGAATATCAGCGAAAGCAGCCACACTCCAAGTAATTGTTGATTGCACGCACCCACAAAATAGTGTTGCACTCATTTATGATGAAAGCCTGAGACATATTGAAAAGCCTTGTATTCTGGTGAATAAGTGACATCCTTTTACATCCTGTACATACTCTCTTCGTTGAGCACTATTAAGTGAACCCTAAAACTTTCTTGCAGCCATGCTCGTTTGTAACCTTGCTAAATATGCATTTTGAATTAATTTTACAAATACACTGAACAGTGTGAACAATAAATTTCATTGTGCTCAATCAACAGCACTTGCGAGTTGATTTTCGCTCACCTTTTTCGTTTCGAGTGATGAAAACCTAAGAATATTTTTATGAAATAATAATTAATGAAGAATAGAAAATGTAGAAAACGATAAAACATTTTTGTATTCCCGTTGTCGAGCTTGGCCAGAATCCAAAAGTAAGCAGTGCTGTATATTTCCCCAAAAGTGTCGTTTAGTACCCTTGAATTGCAACTCAAACAAAGCGAACTTTGAATGCTGGTCGAATACTCGTATTGCGTAAACGGAGAACTGTTCGCTGAGCAGTGTTCACTATTTCCTCGTCGCGATTACTGCCAACGTTTCAGCAACTCTCAATTCGACCAAAAATAAGCTCGATTCGTGTCCAATTGCTAATTAAGAGTTCTTTTTAAGTAAGAAAGTTGTAAAAAAAGTGTGCCTTGTTTGCGAAGACTGGAGTGGCACAGCGTTGTGCACGTCGCTTTCACGAACCAATGTCGGCTACATTTCGTTGTACTTTAATTGCAGGTGAATTGAAGATTAAACACAGCCTTGACGTGATATAACAGCAGAGTGCAACTCACAAGAAGACATGATAAATAAGTTTCACGACATCGACAGTGTTAAACACATTTTACATTACGTTTCAAGTGTATATATCAGTACTTGTTTCATTGTGATTTCGAAAAGCTTGTGTTGTTTCGCGAATTGCGTTCTCCTCTGCATTAGTCGTGATAAACATTGAACCGCGCAATAATCCCACGCTTTCGAGTCGGTGGTCACTTGTTTTACGAGTTACGCATTTACCAGTGGTTACAGTGGAAGTATCGTTCATTGAGCTGTTCATCGATGGGTTGTACTCCGAGCAGTCAACGAGAAGAACGGGAAGAGACCAGTTTGAAGTACAATTGTGATCGAATCGCGAAAAGCGATGAGGAAGAGCAGAACAGAAGTAACAGCGATGCCAAGTGTGGCCGTGCGTCTTTCGATGTGAACGGAACTCGCAACGATATCAGCAAAGACGTCAATTTGGTGAGTGTCGTTCTTTTCTTCTCTACTTTTTGCCATCTTTCCATCGATTTGACACTTCACACAAAGTGTCAATTTTGCGGTGAAATCGAAACAAAAGCGATTGATGCCGTAATACAACAAGTTCAATGCACTCTGACTGCTGAATGTTAAACGCTCACAATTAAATAAAGATTAATTTAAAATATTTATGCGATCTGTTTATACTCTGAACACGAATTTTATTCTGTTCTCATTTCGTCTCCGAAACCAATGTAAACATTTAGCATTGAATTTTCACGTCGAAGCAGTTGCAAAAAAGTTTCCATAAACAAAGCTGAATTGCCTGCTTTATTGCGAGCGATAAGATTTTGTGAGCATTTAATCGTTAATAAGGATACCTTTTCTTTCGTCTCATTTATTTGCTGATATGCATAACTGATTAAGCGAAATCTAAGTACTGCTTTCACATTGGAAAACATCTCGACAGTTGTTTGAAATGTCATTATTTTCATTGCGACTGTACACTTTTTGAACGTCAATTTTGCTCGATTAATTTAATAACGGTTTGAAAATATACGGAAACATTTGGAAGCAGAGTTAATAATGAATGATCACTTATTTTTATTTCACTTAATTTAGAGGAGAGTTGGACGCAATATCAGTAATGATTGTAGTTGTGTTATTAACCGTGGCTGTCTATGTTCAAGTGTGTCTTGCTAATGAAAAAGGCACTGTTTGCGAGCGCTGATCGATCGTCGATCGCATCACCGAAAAACCTGCGGACAAATAATAAACTAGAACTTCCTATCGAGATGGCTTTCGCTAATAGCGTTTTTCCTTTCGCACTCATTCCTCGAGAAAAATTCATTCGTCGAAACGTTCACCTTTTAAAAGAAGAACAGTCGAAAGGCGAAGTGTTTCCGAAGCGTTTTGAAACAGTTACATTTTTCGTGCAAACGTATTGATCGTTTTTCATTCTGATTCGTCCCTCGTATACCTTTGCAAAACTTGATAGCATCGATTTTGCTTGAAAATGTTTCGTGCATTTCTAAATATTATGAAACGCTTGCAATTTGTTTGCTGTTTACTCGCTGCTGTTTGCCAAAAAAGAAGCAAAATCTTTTCATATTTTGTCCCTTTCCGTTCAAAACGTTGAAAATTAGCAATTTATCAAGCGCCTTCTTTTCGCTTTCATTGGCAAACTTTGAAATATCGATTTAAATATTAAAGTTATTGTTATATGAGCGTCGCTGTAATTTTATTTTGTGCCAAAAAAGAGAACATTTGTTTCTCTAGTAAACTGAGTCTCTGTTCAAAATTGTTTTTATATTTCAAAGTAAATTCAAAAGCAGTAAATATAGTATAAACGAATTGAGAAACAATTGCAATGCACTGAACTGCAGTGACAACTAAAATCGCCAATGTATTGACATGAGCAATCATTTTCTGATGTTTACTGTTTTTAACATGTGCAACTACAGTGATACTTCTTAATTAAGACCTTCTAGATAAGGGACACCTCTATAAGGACAGCTGTCCCTCTGTCTGGTTTAATCCAACACAAATTCAATAATAACTTAGCTCTCGAAAGAGGACACTCTCAATTAGAGACAAAGGACAGCATTCGTAATGGCCAAAACCATTAACAGCACCTCTGAAGACAGGACATGTAATTAACGATTGTTGCTCATTTCGATTAAAGCATGAGTTGCAACAATATTGCATTGTTCTCTTTATATTCCAGCGTTCTGAATCAGAGTGTGCATTGCCGCTTACATTAAAATGGAATCACAACGGCATAAGTGCGTCGATAAAAGTTGAAGAAACCAAGAAATGAATTGAACTAATACATAAAGTAGCGTAATTCGAGAAATTAAACGATAGAACATTTTTCGAGAAAAAAAAACAATTGAAATCAGCAAAACACAAGTTAGCAATATTTGAAGAATCGCGAAAAAATCAGACAATGTTTTGAATCCTTTCAAAGAATAACAGCGACAAACATCATTTGTGGGTTTGCTTAAATGGTGAAATTCGCTAAGAAGTGCTAAATAAACAATAAACATTTACTTTTAAAAAAATTTCGATCAGAAGTGGAATCATAGATTGTTTGAAATCCATTTTCAAGCAAACATCAATCAGAAACTAATTTCAACAACTTTTGTGTGTAACTCTTGATTAAGGTGTCCTCCAATTAGGCACATTTGGAAGTGAAACATATGTGTTCTCATAAATACAGAGGTTTCACTGTGTAATCCATTTATGGGAAAATAACTTTAGTCATAATTTTGATGCTCTGATTTGTTTTGCAACTAGTATTATCACTGCTTACAAGATGGTCCAAAATCTTTCATCCGCTTTTTACAATGTGATATATATTTTTACACTTAAAGTTTGCTTTCTTTTTTTGGTTGTTTTTTGCAACAAATATCTAATTCTGATCAAAAAAATAATCTACTTAAACTTTTCTCCTTTACAAACATCCGATGCTTTTGTTTGCTTTGCATAAGCAAAGCAATTTGTATCCAATAGAAATGGTTCGTGTGTCAGAATTTCGCCGTAAAAAATTCGCGGTGAAATTATTAACGTTGGATTTAGTCATGATAACATTTTGATAATGACGGAACATTGTGTTATTATCGGTTATGTTAGGTTAGGC
>NCKV01001419.1:0-10342 GCA_003675905.2 Leptotrombidium deliense
ATTTGTTGCTCTCTTTTGCTTCTTTTTTACTACGATTACAAAAAAATGTTAAATGCTGTCGCTTTTCATATTTGGGCGTTATTTTGGTTCATATTTAAATACATTTTAGCAACAAAGTCACTTTTGTTTGAAGCGTGATAAATTAGCGTGTTAACATTGAAATTAATGCATGTTTTAAAAGTAATTTTAGTTTTATTGAAACAACATTTGTTTCCAATTAGCTTTTAGAAACGAAAGGATTAAAAGAAATATTTTCATGACAATAACGGATTAAACAGTTGGCTTTTGTTTGTATTGCTATTTTGAGTACGCAGTGATGTTATGCATCACTATTCTTTAATTATACTTTTTGCTCGTAATTTAAAAGTAGTTTTACTAACAAAATTTTAGCAACAATCTAAAGTAATCTAAACTTTGTGTACACTTAAATTGCTTCTTTCTCTATTTCTTGCTGAACTTTGAAATAATTTCTCTTTTTAGAGATTACATTCGCGGACAATCATTGAGTCGCTGCAAATTTGTGTCCAAATATAAACCTCAGTTATCACAAATGGAAAGCTTGGAATGAATTTTGACAGAAGAGCGCTTTTAATAATTCGCAGATATCAGCAACAAATCAAGAATTTAATTTGTTAGTGATATAAATCATCTTTTCGCTCTCGACTGCGAGTCTGGAGTTGGTTTTGCAGTTTCAGTGTGTGGTCGTAATCGCAATTGAAACGGCATTTGAAGCATTTGAATTTACAGAAGTTGCGATGAGAGCAGTCATTCAACTGTGACATTAAATTTAGTGATTGAAAAAGTAGTGAAACGAACTTTGACTTTGATCGCTAACCGCAAACCGCGAAACGATTCTCGCTCTCAATTTACGTTCGTTAAAAAAGTGTGAGTAAAAATGTATAAAACTCAAATTGAAGTGCGTTGAAGTTCGGTGAAAGTTTAATTGTGTCACATTTAAGGTTTCGTGTGAATGTATTCAAAAAATATAAAATTTATGAAAATTATTGACGACAATAACCCAAATTGAGCGGCGAATTAGTCGAGGGAACAGAGCGCTGTGTGCCGTTGTTTTGCGGACTAAAATTTTAATGCACAAACTGAAGGAGAGCAGATCGCGTATATTAACGGACGCACGCAACCAAAACGGGGCTAAATATTCGAATGTGTCGATGCAAGTCGCGTATTAATATTTTTTATTGACAACTGACTGTGTTTTGCCGTCGCAAGCCATTTATCGAGCTTGAGATGCGCCAAAAGTGTCTGCCGTTTTCTTCGCCACTTCTTAAACCGATTATTGTCGCGATTGATTCGTCAAAATAGGCCATGCATTGCATGCAATGCAATATTGCACGTATCACTTGTTTTTTATATAACAATATTTAATCGATTCACTCGAGGCTATTTCTGCTTCACTTCTGTTTCAATATTGCTTCACCACTGCTTAACTTAACGACTCTTCTTTTGGCACACTAATTATCGCGCGAAAAAATGTCTGCTAAATTTACCATTTCCACTGCTATCCCAAATGAGTTTCGCAATTTTTAGTGACCCTCGCGTGCCTTTTACACCTCTGAATTACACGTAAAAAGTAATTTATTTACCTCATCGATTTCTTCGCTGCTGTTCGTCGTGAATGTCAAACGTTCTCCACTTTTCTGAAGTTCTTCTATTTGTTCCGAAAGTGACTTTGCGTTTGAGTTGCCTTCAACATAAAAAGAAAACACTAATAAGAAATTTCGATATTGAAGTTCAATGTTAAATTGAGATATATCGAACAAAAAAGTATGCATACCAACAATGCTGATTAAAGCGATCGTAACCACTATTGATGTCCAGCTGAACGTTCGCATGTTTGTTGATGTTTTTGAGTGAAGAACTCGATTCACAGCAAACATAACGACTGCCAAGTATTCAGCGTAAAGCAACGCACCGTTCAAATCCCGTTTCGCGGCTGTTCTGCAGACTTGGGTTAATTGGACGAACGTTAAAAGTACCGTTGAATTGATAGCACTGCTTTCTTTAGACTTTCCGATTACAATATAAAAGCACAATGCTAGTGCAACATAAAAGCGTGCACAAAGTTGTGCAACTTTCTTAACTTTTTTGACACTTTATAAGAAACAAGAGACGAAGAAGCAACACAAGTCACACACTCGGATCATTGTTCTCAGTCGACCGCATGAATGCGAATGCAACGCTTTTCGATACAATATTTCGATACTGTCGCTGAAACTTGATTTTCTACGAATCGGGAATTGTGCGAGTTGAGCACACATCCGTGAGTTGCATCGTTTCAGCCCAATGTGTGCGAGCGGTTACATTCCCGTTTTGCACCAAAATCAAGTTACGTGACAAATATTGCAATCAAACTTCTGGTCCGTTCTGAAAGTAAATTCAAAAATGTGTCCCTTTTATGTATGACTCCTTTATTTTTATTTTCATCCTTCTGTAAAATTAGCACTTTTTACAACAATAATTACGTTTCTGTGAAATCGTGAAATTTATTAACGTCGAATTACGAACATAATTTACATATTTTTGCTTTTACCGCTATTTATTGTGCAGTATTCTCTGCACTTTTAAAAATCCAATTATGATGTTATTGTTTTCAATTGACACTGAACTTTTAAAATTCAACTAAACTTATAATGCGATACGTCTAAAAATATTTTAATTCTTTGTGACACGAGTGGCGCAATTGTATTAAGCAATGATTCACATTTTCACCCTAATTCAACAATGGACACGAATAGACAATAGAACTGAACTTCACAACTCTGCTTTTTATTCAATTTATTTGTCGCATTACGACTTTGTCACTCTTGAAAACATTAAACATGATGCATCGCTTGACATTCATTGTGTCTGAACACTATTTCCTGTTCCTAATCAAAAGCAACTTTGCTGATTTCTATTCACGATCGATTTTTCAAAGGGCTGCATTTTTCGTTCAATTTTGAACAAACAACAAAATTTAAATTATGATTGTCAGTTAAACTGCCACTATTTTCAATAGCTAACAAATTTTCACGAAATGGAAGTTTTCAGAACTCGTTGATTTGACGTCAGTGATACCTCTTCAGTTGATTTCAAATTTGCGGTTGTTATGCGATATCATTTCTGTTTATTCAGAAACTTCTGTACTTCTGAATTAATTACATTTTGATTTTATATTTGCTGCACATGTTTGAACTGCTATATCATTTGCATATGTTCTGTTGTATCTTTTCCGTATTGTGTCAACTAAGTATTTGAAGCATCCAGAAATGTCTAAACGTGTCAAACATAGCTTTGTGCTGAAATTATTGGCATACGAATTTGGCAGTAGCAATGAAGTGCATTATTTTGCGTATTTGCTAATGAATATGTCGATATGAATGTTCGAAATAAATGAAGATCGTTTCGCAGCACTTCTGTAAATTGATCACATCGTGTATTCGTGACTTGTATATGTGTAACACGTCAATTTCAATCACTCGATTGAGTGACGATTGAATCAGCTGAGACAGGTGCATACTGCTCTCAATGAACTAGATGTAACAGTAACTTGACATCTTTTGTTAATTTGCCGCTGATAACGATTGTAATCAACTTGACATTTGCCTCAGGAATAGTTCGTTTTGTGAAACGGAAAAACATTACATTTATTACGTGATTTTCATTAAGATTTTTATTTTATCTTTCAATGTTTTTTATATCATTGAATTGCATCACAAATGCATATATTTCACGAGATGCTGGTTTCTGGGTTCCGTCTTGAATCGCATTCATATTCAGCCACTGATCTGCATTGTCAATTCACCATCAATCGATAATCATTTATCATCAACTTTTGTGCTTTTAATCCGAATGCAGTTTTTTTCGAAACACACATTTAAACAAATGAATTCAGTTTCAAAAAATAGAAATGTGAAACTTTAATTATGCTGCAGTAAATAAAGTAATTTGCAATTTCGTTGTAATTTACATTGAAATTCTCGTTTTGTTCACAAAAACTGTACGTTCTTTTTTGTTTTTGTTTCATCTGAAAAATCAATATTTATGATTCTGTGTGTGTTTGTTGAAGACTAAACGTTAAATGAATGCAAATCATGAGTTTCCTAACGACGACGACGGCACAGTTTAAATGCATGCAATGTTTTGCTCTCAGTTGTCAACAGTGAACGTGTGTGTGTAATGAATTGCGAATCGTTTTTCAGCCTTCTTAAACAATTGCCAAATATTCCGATTTTTGTTTTAAATTTGGGTTTGTGAAGCAAACCGTTGAAAGAAAGGTAAAAATAACGTTTCATCCTTAGAAACAATGAGTTTTAATGTCGCTCTTTTTCGTTGCTTTGCGACGCAATCGAAACTTTTTTCGTGCTTTCAATGCCAGTGTCACTGTCATTGTCATTGTCACACCAAATTGCCATTCTACTTTCTTTTCATATTTTCTTTCAATTGTTCTCTCTATAAAAACGTACACTTTTCTCCCCCTTAATTGTATAATTATTGCTTTCAAGTTATTAATTATAATTCAGTAATAATTTTCATTGCATTTTCAAATGCAATTACTTGTAATGAAGATTAATTCTCATTGATTACAAGAGTGTCATTAATAGTTCGACATTGTTGCGAAATATCTCATCATAATGAATGAGATATTAAAACTTATGTTTTCCATCTTTATTGAATCGAAAATTTAATGACCTTCGTGTCTACTTTCATGAAATCAGCAGTTTTCGATTTGCTCTGTTCATCAGTCTCATTCTCCTCTTCATTGCATTCGCACTGAAATTGTATTTACTCGAAATGTGTCTTATTCTCTGTTCACTGTTCTCGAAATTTCGATGAAATCGCTAACAACGTCATTAATTTAATTAACATGTCAGCATTTCACTCAAACGACTGTCGTTTGTGTTTCTGTTTCTGATATCAGACTCAAATTTCACTGAAAGTTCCGAAAAAAATTCACGGAATTATTAGCGAAGAAAAACATCGCAAGCGCTGCCGACTTCACTTTTCACAGCATAAATCCCGCAGTCGTTTTATGGCCTCTCGTAAAACTCGAAAAGCTCGAAATCGCATATAAACCCGACCAAAACCTCAAAGACTTCACAAAAGAAACATCTGGTAATTTGGGTCACACAAATGATTATTTATGTTCAATCCAGTGCATAAACAGTAACTGAGAGTAAATTAAAAATTAATTTTTTAGATTCATCGGAAATGAAAGCTTTCTAAATATGTAATCAAAAAGTGCATTAAAAATATAAATGTTGATAATGCACGTTTGTTATACATTGATGGTTATACGTTATACGTGGTCATTAATTCGGTGGTCTTATCATTTTGTCCAGGGGTGTACCATAACGCATATATACAATTGCAGTTCAATAATTGTTTTTCAATAGATAACGTCGAATAAGTTCTTGAACTGTCCAAAGATAATTCCACATTTTTGAGGCGAAATTTCTCACGACAATGTTTTATTGATGCGGAAAAATTGAGGTACTAAAACTTGTGATTTCTTTGAATAATTGCGAAACTTGAATCGTTTCTTGTCCAATTTTTATGAATCCCAAGTTTTCATTTTTTGCTGTTTTCCAATGTCTCATTGCAATCGCACTCGAAATTGGTGTTTACTCAATGTTTCTTATCCTCACTTCACTGTTCATGCAATTTCGGTGAAAATCGCTAACAACGTCGTTAATTATAATATATTAACATGTCCGCATTTCACTCAAATTCAGCGACAGTCGTTTCTGTTTCTGATATCGGGCTCAAATTTCACTGAAAGCTTCCAAAAATTCACGGAATTATTAGTGAAGAATAAAACACAACCAAATACTGCCGGCTTTGCTTTGCACAGCGCAAATCCAGCGAATGCTTTATGGCCTCTCGTAAAACTCGAAAAGCTCGAAATCGCATTTAAACCCGACCAAAGACCCACAACAGTCTCTGAGAGACTGTTGCAAGTGAAACATATGCTAATTTGGGTTACGCACAAAGATTATGCCCAGTGCATTGAACAGTTACATTAAATATATTAAATTGAACTTACAACATTAAATATTATATGTTGGCTTTCGTTTACGTTTAAAAGTAAATGTTGAATAAGTGTACATTCGGTAAAACGTTATGCACACACTTGCCATTCGATTGCTTCACAATTGTTCTTTAGTCAATTCATTGAAATCGAAGCTTTTTCTTTGAACTGATTTCGTTGTCACAGCTCGCAATTTCATTTAGAAATGTAATTAAGTATCAGTTGTGATTTCCCGTTTCGCAAACATCCGCACCCGCGCAACAAACACAGTGAACAAACGAAGCACATTTTCCCAGTTCATTTATGGAAAGAATTGCAAATCGCATAATTATAAATTACCAATTTGCACAAGCCAACCTCAACTCATATAATTTGAAATGTTTAATTAGATGTATTATAATCTTCCATTATAACAATTAACGTTGTATTTTGAATTTTATGACATTCTGTGTGATTTGTTCAAAGTTAGTAAACGGTTATGAATGACGTCAAAACGCTGATGTCCTTAATGATTTAACTCGAACTGAAACATTTATACCTCGCGAGAACAAAAAGACTGTACGTTATGTTGTGTGATAAATTATGTCAAGTAGAAAGTTGATGAAACAGAATTTGTGAGTTGGGAATTGCATGAGGTGAGAATCTTTAACGATTAAGTGAGAAAACATTTCTCGTTTATCTACTGTAATTTATTCACATTCGTAAGTATTCGTAAACATTTCTATTAAAATTTGCTTCTTTTTCTGTTTGAGACGAACGCCACTTCATTTACGATGCTCTAAGCTTCAATTTGCAATTTGGTTTTTCAACTGTAGAAAGAAGCACAATCAATTTTAGAGTAGCATGGTATAGAATGACCTTAGGTTCTGAAAAGGAACAATTTATTGCGATATACCCTATGCAATGTGCTTGCGTGACTCGTTGTTTCCTTGTTTTCCTTCTTGGTATGACTAAATCATGCGAGAAAAATTTTTGTTGCGCAAAATGTCATATGGTTTATTGACACTTCATTTTCAATCGCAGCTAAATTACAAGAAGTCTTTGGTGTTGCATTGATGTGCATAATTATTTTAGTTTTTTGTTTCCTTCACAACTTTTAAGAGAAAGTTGGCAAGGCACCAATGGTTGGTAGATTGCAATGTTTTATGAATGTTGTTGCGAGAAGTTGACGAAAATGCAATTTCAATACTATAATACTTAATGACTAAACCGAAAACAAAATATCGAAAGTAAGGAACATCGACTGTTTATTCGATTTTGTTAGGTTAGGCAGTAGGTACGTCAAACCTACCGTTTTACGTTTCTTTCGCTAATTTGTTTCGGTTTCGGCAACATGATTTGTACGTCCATAAACTGCATTCACATGTTCCATGTTTCCTCCACGCTATTGTGAACTTGAATGCACAATGCAATGTTTTTTCGTCGCACGCTTTTATTCTGTGTTCATTGCTCGCACTTCGATCAGCGGTTTCGTAACAACCATTAAAAAGCTTCAGCTTTAATTGTTTGCCTCAACGGAGAATAAATAAGTCGCTGAAACGTATACGCTTTAAGTTCGATTCGTTTTTAAAATTGCTTTTGAAAAACTGTAAAAAGCGAACTGTTTGAGTAATAATTGAACGTTGCACTACAGTTAAGTCCATGTGCGAGAGTCGCTTCTTAACGCGTTTGTCTGTTCTGCGTTTTCCTTTATATTGAAAGGAAATTCACGCGCACATTTCTCATCCTCACAATATTGCACACATACTGCTTAAAGTTCACTTTCGCTCTCTTCCACGAATAATACAATCCATGCAAATCGACATACTGATGATAAATTTATTTTCTCCCTTTCATTTTTGATTACGGTTTTTTGAAATTTTATTTACATATTCAGATTCAAATAAAAACAGTGTACTTTGTTATTTGTAAATTCAAATTAACCTAAGTGAATGTGCACTGCGGCCAAAATAATTCATGTTTTATTCTCATTCCTGTGTGTTGCCTGTATGGACAGTGAATTATAATTTTGGTCATAAACGTACTTTCGTTGTAAATATAAACGCTGAGAGTATCAAATTTAAGCCTCTTTAAGACTGTAATTTAATTCTTTCGCTTTCTTGCCATTTAATTAAGAGTCACATAAGAAGAGAGCTGCAAATCTGCGCCCACGAAACGAAAACAACACTATTTATCTTTGTTTTCGCAAAATCTGTGCTGACGACAAAGCTGAACACAAGCGAACATTTGGTCGACTCGTCTGTGTTTGCACAGTAAATCAAGTGCTGTTTGCAAGAAAAAGTGTTTAGTACTGTTCAGCGATCAGTATCAGGAATTTGTCTCGTTCGTTTAAATCACTGACTTCAACGTTTGAAACCGCCTGTGTTTGTTCACTGAACATCGACACTGAACTTTCTGCCAAAACATTGCGTTCTGTTTTACTGCGCACACTCGTTTACAACAGCGATTTCGATTATGTTTTCGTCAATCGTGTCAAAATGAATCCTCGGTCGCTGTTGCACTTGTCGTTCCGCTATTTTCACGTGAAACACTCCTGAAGTGTTCTTCTAATGTACCGTTGAACTTCGATTGAAATGAAGAACGGACACACAATGTGCGCGTTACATGTACTGATCGCGTTTATATCGTTTGCGGCGCGAACCATTGAAGCATGTTCTGGCATATCATCTGTTGGTGGTAAGTTCACTTTACATCTTATAATGTTTTTACTTTTTACTTATTGAATGTCATGTAATTCAAGTTCTTCTAAATATTGTCTTTAATTTTTTGTTTGCTTTTTTTGTTATTGGCCTGAATATTAAACAACTTCTTATAGAAATGAATAGTGACACCGACGTTTTGTTGGGCACTGATTTTACACTCAACTGTACATTGACTGGAAACACAGTGGATGTCAATGGAACAACATATTCAATAAACTCATCAATGATATACTTCAAGTACCGTAATGAAAAATTAGGTCCACCGACAATCGTAGATAACAATACAGCGATATACATCGTCCGAAACAGCAATTACAGTCAATCCGGTCGGTACTTCTGTTACATAAACTTACCAATCGAAGAACCGCGGTTTGTTTGTGTGACAAAAATAAGTGTTGGAAGTAAGTCGCCTCTGAATTTCCTTTCAATTTTTTTCTAATATAACCGTATGAGAAACAAACGAGACGGAATTCTTTTATCAAACTCATAAAAACCTATGTTTTAATTCAAATTTTGAATTTTAGAAAAATTATGATTTTAACCTTATTGGCATTGATAAAAAAAGCATTAATTCCAAAATTAATTCTTGATTGAATAACTTTATATGCAATTGTAGGAAAGTTTATGTGTAAGATTTTGTAAAGTTCATAACACAATCGTAAATACGCCTACATCCGCCGCAAAATACATCCACAATGCTAAAACTATGCAATTTTCGTTGATAGTTGCACCGAAACTTATTGACGAGGATAAGTTTAATTGCATTGGTATGCAGTTCCGAAATTTGACCTGCAGTTGGGATCCGCCATACATTGGTGAAGTTCACACAAATTACCACATCACAATGTATCCGACGCGAAGCTGGCCTTTCGCAAAGACGGAATGTGCTATAAAATTGAACAATACAAGTTGTCAGTGGAGAATTGACACTGATCCTCCTTATAGACTGAGTCCTGCAAAGTTTTTATTTGTGTTAGTGTCATACAATACATTCGGCGAAATTAGTCAACGCTTTTTTGTTGATCACTATGAAGTGGTTATTCCAAGTCCTCCTCAAGAATTCTCATTGTCTGGTGTCACATCAACAACAATATCAGTGAAATGGGAGCCTCCTGAGTATGCCGAGCACGACGACAACGTTCGGCAACATCTTAAATACCAACTACAGTATAGACCTATTTTCGATCACGATTATTTGTTGAGCTCTCATTTGCGATCGAACCGATTTATTGTTTTGAATGTCGGAAATGTTTTGGAATCAACGCTAACTGGTTTGTTTTCTAATGTTAACTACATGATTTTAATTCGTTGTCGAGTCGCTAATGGTACTGCTGAAGAAAAGTGGAGTAAATTCGCGGCGTCGAAGCTGACAACAAGAACGCAGGAAGATGGTGAGTGTAACTTTCTCTTTTTCACGGTCAATGTTAACTGCGTCTCCCTCAATAGAGCCTTTCTTTTCTCCAAAACTTATAACTGGTGCTTTTGAGTCGTTAGAAACATCTGTTGTCACACTTCGCGACATCAGAATTTACTGGACGCCTTTACCTTTTGAATACCATAACGCACCTGACTTCAAGTACGAAATCTATTGTAATAATTCAAACTCGTTGTC
>NCKV01001420.1:0-10339 GCA_003675905.2 Leptotrombidium deliense
CTTACACTTCTTTCTGTATTCAGAAAGGAAATTTAGTTTATACAATTTTCGATGCTTTAAAAGATAATTATGTCGATGTAACGAACAGAAGCTTCGACAACACTTTTTCTTCTTTTCGCCTCGTTTTTAGAAATGAAATAAACTGCGAGAAAAGAGAGAAGAGGCAAGAAATTGAGGACACAGTGTGAATCGAAATGCGATTTCTGTGCGGAAAAGAAGCTGAGACTAGAATTTAGCCGTCTTTCAATGCTCTGATCGATTGAAGTGATGAAAAATGCATGCGACTCACGCTATACTACACAATACACTGTATACACTTATGTTCATTGTAGTTCACTGATTTCTATGTGAGTGCACGTCTTGCAACGTTTTCACTTTTCTTAATGTCAAACTAGACTAATTAATGAAGCGATCATTTCATCTCAAATACTTTAATTGTGATCGAATAACTGTGAGCAACCCTGAGATTGAGGCACAAGACGTGATTCAATATTTTTCGAATAATAAGGTTGCGTACAAACAGCCTTCAAAATTTTAAATGACTCTCACTTCCTATGAGTCGTCTTGTTGATTTACTGCTTTAGTTTTACTTCGCCATTCAGACATTCAACCCAAAAATAAACGTTTATCTCATTCAGCAAATTGTTCGCAGTTATAAATTGTTTCACAATTTGTCAGTTAAGACAGTTACAAAACTGATTTGCAATAACAGTAAATCAACACTGTACGTCACCTGTGGAGAAGGTGATTGGCACCTCGGTGCTTTATGAACAATTTTCGCAACAGCGATTATCACGAAAACTTATTCAATTTTCTTTTCAGCATCTAATCAAAGACGCATTTATTCGTTGTATTTACAACAACTGCTATTCAGACCAGGCAGTCGACCGACGCCTTGGTTAACGAGATTCTTCATTTCCAACAGTAACGTTTCTTCTATTGAAGAAGTTCCACCTGACAGACAAACATGGGAAAAGTACTTAGGTATTAAAACATATATTTATTTATACACATAAATGTAACTGTGAATAATAATGCGTAGATAATTTCGTAACATCCATTGAACAACCGTTACCTGGATGTGAACGACGAAACGTAACTTTCTGTGTAACTTCGCCAACTGCTTTATCGAAATGTTTGGACATGCAAAAAGTGGCGTACACTCGACGAATCAGACCGGACGTTCGCTGCATCAATCCTGGGGATTCGAGAAGTGCGTGCATCGAAGCAATTAAGAATCAAAAGGCTGACGTCATGACACTGGACGCTGGAGAAATGTATCAGGCTGCAAGGTCTCTTTAATTACATTCTTAACAAAGCAAGCAAATTGCTTTTGCATTGAATATTCGCATGAATTTTCATTGATTGCTTTTTTCAGATATGAAGGCTTGCGACCAATCGCACGCGAAAGAAATAGTTATTCAAACATCGCCTCTTACGCTGTCGCTGTAATTCGTGCCCCTTCGGAAATAACGTCACTGTCGATGTTAGTGAACAGCACGTCGTGCCATGCCGGTTACAATACAATTGAAGGATGGATCGCTCCTGTTGGAGCTCTGATTGAGGAAGGACTTATGGAGAAGTTCGAATGCGACAGAGCCAAACAAGTTTCCGAATTTTTCTCAGGAAGCTGTGTCCCAGGAGCTATTGATTACAAGTATCGACTGAACGCTACAGAAGTTCTGCAACTTTGCAAACAGTGTGTTGGAGATGTTCGCGGAGAGCATTTTTGTTTTGATTCGCCAAGCGAACGATTTGCTGGACCTGCGGGCGCATTTCGCTGTTTAGCCGAAGGAAGAGGAGATGTTGCGTTTGTAAACCATCTGATTCCTTTTAAATACACAGACGGTAGAAGTTTCGAATTTTGGACTCGAAGTCTGCGTTCCGACGACTTTAGACTGTTGTGTCGTCAAGGAGGTCAAGGATACTTGAACGATTACGAGAAGTGCAACCTCGCGAAGATTCCGTCTAATTTCATTGTGATGTCAAGCAATGCGTCGGACAACGAATATATCGACAATGTGAATGTTGTGATTCAACTTTCAGATGAATTGTCGCGTAAATCAGAACATTCGTTTAAAATATTCGGAACATATTACAATGTTTCCGACTTAATTTTCAGCGACACGACAACCAATATCATCGCTCTTCCAGAAGAGTCAGGTTACGAAGAAGCGTTGGATGATTATCTTCCAATTCTCGAAGACATGGATCCCGAAGTGTGTGGTGCTGCATTCCAGCATTCTGCAAATAATTTGCTGCTCAGTTTAGCTATACTAACGTTTTATTTAATTTTCAAAACGAATTCGCAATGAAAACAAAAAGAAAAGAAGCGCCTCATTAACTGTAAATAATGAAGTAAAAAAGAGAAAATCATTAAATATTTGGAACATGTTTTGTATCGCACTTTGCACTATTTTCTCAATAAAACAAACAATTTTGGATACAAATTTTATCGCTTTGGTTCATTTGTCAGATTCGTTATCTTTTATTTTCGATTAAATCTTTATTTGGTTTATTTCAATTTTGTGCAACATTAGTAATGATTTTCGAAAAAAGAGATAATTGTTTTCGGCAGCAATTATTTAATCAATAATCAGCTCTCTTTGAAAGCAATCGTTGCACGTTCTACACAAACAAAGGTGTCAATTCTATGTGCCTTTGATGTGATGTTTTATTTATTTATTGTTTTCTATCTCCACTAATAAACTCATCTGTGACATCATTTCTTCATTTAAAACTGTTCTACTCTTTAAAAATGTTGTGTTCAGTACTTCTCATTCCGCGTGTTCATTTCGCGACAAATGTGCGTTTTCAATGTAAAACTTTGTTTTCTAAGTTTTCAGTGTAAACTTCAGAAGGGACACAGTTCAGGCCGAAACGTATCACGCCATTTTTGAGTTCACTGTAACACAACTAAACTCTTCAGACTGTTCTTCGAGTCGCATAACGAAAAAGCGCACTTCAGAACTTTTTACGCTTGTCGCAGTGAATTGAAAATGATCTGCCATCTGTTGAGTTCGTTCAATGCAATATCGACGTTTACTTCGGTTGTGAACCATTTGTGAACATAAAATGTTTGTGACACATGTCGCGCTGATTCTTTGCTTGTTTTTGAGTACATCTTATTCTTGGAAAATAAGTCTGAGAGAAGATAATTTTAAAGATACAATTGATGGCAAATTCCACGTGTTTGTTAATTTCTACGCGCCGTGGTATTGCCTGCCTTCCAATAAATGTTGAATTTAAACAGTTTGAATTTAGGTGTCTACAATGTCAACAAATGGAAAGTGCGTGGCTAAAACTAATGCAGTTTTTCAACAGCGACAAAGAGCGATTCGGTACATTAGTTGCCAGAGTGGACTGCACGGAACAAGGACCGCTGTGTAAAAGTGAAAATGTAGAGGGCTATCCGACAATAAAATTGTATCGAAAGGGTGAATCGGGTGGAATTGATTACGAAGGTCCTCGAGATTTCGAGAGTTTAAAAGAATTTTTGGTGAAACAATTGAATTTAGAAGAAAGCAAAGGTGAAACAGTGAAACGAGACTTTGATGAGGAAGTCGAAGAAGAATCGAACGAACAGCAGGACACTCTGAAGCCTTGGGACGAGGATGCACCGTTGCCGGTGAATGGTCTCCATGAGTTGACTGATGAAAATTACGAGCGATTTTTGTCGAGAGGTCGTCATTTCGTCAAATTTTACGCTCCGTGGTGCGGTCACTGTCAACGTTTGGCACCTGTTTGGGATCAGCTCGCTCATGGTTTTCAACACGATAAATCGGTTTTCATTTCGAAAATAGATTGTGATGCATATCCATCCATTTGTCAGCAATATTCCATAACAGGTAATCAGTGTTGATAAATTTGTCAAATTTCTGAAATCGCCCCAAATTTGTGCAAATTTGTTACAGTTGTGAAAATTATATTTTAATTTTTACGTCACAAATTTTTTACAAATCTGTAAAACTGTAATTTTTGAATTCTGCAGGTTATCCAACTTTGCTTTGGATTGTTGATGGAAAAATGAAAGAAAAGTACTCCGGAGCACGGCAGCATGAAGATCTTAAACAATTTGTAAAGTCGAAGAAACAAGAGGACATTAATGAAATAAACAAGGAACGCGGTAAACTTCGCAGTGAAGACGTTGTTGCGTATGTGACCGAATCAAGTTTCAAAGCTTATATCAAAAGTGGCTTAAGTTTTGTGCAATTTTTCACTCCCTGGTGTGTTCGCAGTCGCAAATTTAGCCCAGTTTGGGAAGAATTGGGTCGAAAAATGCTTGGAAAGGTGCGAGTCGGTAAAGTTGACTGTTCTCAGTTCGAAAAAGTTTGCAATCGTTATGAAGTAGAAGCGTATCCAACATTAGTTCTGTTTAAAGACGGATTGAAGTTGAATGAATATGAAGACGAGACAGATTTGAATACAATGTTTAATTATTTGAATAGTTACTTAGCGCCGAAAGATGAACTTTAATCGTATTTTAACGTTTCTCAAATCATTTCAAAAGCAATGTGAAGTTGCGATTGGAAAGTTGTATGGATTGCCAATGACACTAATGTTAAAATTGCTGCAGATCAACACAACTGTTCGATCGTAATTTAAGTAATTTATTTCTGTTTTTGTGATGTTTTTTATACACATCAAATGCAAAGCAATTCATTTTTCATAAATGTTCATTTCATTAGTTTTACACTTTCTGAATAAAAGTGGTCACTAGTCAGTCGATTGCGTGATTTATTTCCGAAAATCGTTTTACAATTTTTGAAAAATAAGTGACTCGTGAAGAAATTAGGATCAGTGTTCACAACAGTGAACACAGCATGAATTACGCAATAAGAGAAACTGATCGCCTGTTTGCGTTCAGAATTTTAAGTAAGACTGCAGACTGTAAAAAACCTAATCAACAATATATCGAAATCATTTTACTTGAAATATTGTTTTTTATTTCGTTTTGAATAAATAACCTAATTTTGAAACAAATCTAAAAAATCACGAATTGAAACTTAATGTGAATGAATTCTTTTCGAATAAAACATCGAACGTTAAAAAACAATTAACCATCAATTGTACATAGAAATAGTTTTACAGAATCTTTCGTCGCGAAAATATGGTCATCTCCTGTTTTTAAAAGAGGATCAAATCGAAAGTGGCACTCCATGACGTTTTAAAAACAACGAAATTAAACGTGAACTCAAATGTAAAGCACCTCTCCTTCAA
The DNA here is from genome assembly GCA_003675905.2 of Leptotrombidium deliense. Taxonomy (NCBI): domain Eukaryota; kingdom Metazoa; phylum Arthropoda; class Arachnida; order Trombidiformes; family Trombiculidae; genus Leptotrombidium; species Leptotrombidium deliense. The sequence goes on from NCKV01001420.1 coordinate 5,221, forward strand.
TAAAGATTTACACGAATTCTTGACTGTACATTAAATCTTTTTCTGGATACTTTCATGTCGTTTAAGTTGAGAACATTCGTCACTTTGCTTCATAGTTTCATTCACAATCAATCATAAAGTGTATATTCAATATAAGATGTTGGCACAAAACCCTCTTCGGTAGCATTATCTATCCTACGAACCCTTGTCCAACCATCGCCTTGATCCGTTTCCACCACTTCAAACTCCTCTGCTTCAGACATTGTTATTGATCCCTCGCTTTGAGCTGTTATGAACGTAAGCAAAGTGAATAATAAGTAAACGAACTGTTACAACCTTCGAAAGCATAAAGCGCCTTTGCTTTTCCGAGCGCTGGCATAACATCGTCTTCACCGTCAATTTCGTCTGCATCCATATATTGTGCTTCTGGTATATTGAAACGACTGACATTTAGAGGCCCATCGTTTCTGAAAACGAAATGTTAATAAATTAAATAAGTAAACACTACTCAACTTATTTGATTGAGTGTCCTCATTACTGGTCGTTTCTTCATCACAATGATTGTGGTTAATTTTTAAGTTTGATTCATTACTTTGTTTTATGTGAGGTGGCTGTCCAACGCTGGAGTCTGAAGCACTTCTGGAAAGCGAATCTTCCGAAATACTATTTCGATTCGATTTTCTTATACTGTTCGGAGAAGTTCCTTTCCCGTTCAATTCACTTAAATATCCCTGAAATTTGCGTAGTTCTTGTTGCAGTTTTTCCATTCGATGTCCATTTTCGGATAATTGACCCTCAACCGTTGCAGGATCTCCCAGAGCTGAATTTTGTTCATATGCAACTTTCATTTTCATCAGTCCATCACTGTAAACACACGGCGAAATTAAACGTGGATTACGTTTGGTAGTGCTAAGATTAATTACCGGACTGCAGTTTCTTGATTTATCTGAGCTTGAATAGAGTCAATCTTTTGCTGTATACGTTTCCTTCGTTGAGACGGTGGCAATTCTGAGTAATCATCCTTTGAATCGTCAGTTGAGGACTGCCAAAAGTATATTTTTAAACAACTGTTTTTAAACGTTAATGAAACACACAGAACAGCAAAAGCTTCCAAGTGAAGATCAGGGACACAAAACACGTGCGCACAGCGAAAGTGCAACAAAAACATTACTTACGACAAATAACAGGAACCACCGAAAAGAGAAAACCCGAAGAAGGACAAAGAAACGTTTGGATTAAGAATAAAAGGGCTAAGAACAGGAAGTATAATTACCTTATTTGATGCGAACAAACCGAGACCGAAAAGACCTTTTCGGGATTTAAACTTGGCTCCTGAAAGAGTTCCTCTTATTGTGTCTTTGCTTGATATGGAATTTGAGTAATGAAGTGTCGTTGATCCTTGTCCAGATTCGGAAGGAGGACGTGGATTGCTTAAGTCTTCAAAAGGAATATCTTCTGGTGGTTCGTTTCCAGATTTGTACCTCTCGATTACTAAATTAGAGTCATTTTGAGGATTAATGCTGTCTGCCGCCTTAATAATGCCCTCTAAACATTTATCTACTATTGGAAACACTTGTCTTTGAATGACAGCGGATTGTTTGATGTAATTGCTAACACACGCGGTTCTTCTCTCTTCCATATGTTGCAGTTGAATAAACACTTTAGGCATCAGTTCATTGAAGTGCAGTCTCTGTAAGTCATTTGCTTTCTGCAAATGATTTGCATACTCAGTCTTTGATTCTTCGCATAGTTGAGTTTTATTGTTTGAAAATTGACGTGCTTTTTCTACTTCAGCTCTGCTGAGATTAAGATCTGCATCCGCCTTTTGGAAGCTTTCTTGAGCCTTTTCAGCTTCTTTGTACGCTTTTTCGTAATTTTTCTTCGCCTTGTCCAAATGCGAGAGGGAAGCTGATAAAGTGACTTGATGCTTATGGCCATCGGCTAAATACCGTTTTCGTTCATCTTTCAATTCTCTTACTAAAAGCGACACTTCTTTAACTATCGAACCCATCATATTCTCAGCAACCACTTCGTGTTGTCCTGCTAAATCTTGAATTTCTTGAAGCATCATTAAAAACGCCTTTATATAACTGTATCTGCAAAGTGACACGAAAATGAAGTTAATTATTTTGTCTCTCAATGTTGTTTCCTCGATTTCATTTATTTCTGATTTGCTGTTATTTTTTACTGTTATCGCCTCTGACAATAAAAAGGATAAGAAATAAGGAGTGTTTCCGTCTGCATTCGATAGTTGCGTTAACAAAAGCATTTCGAATTCATGTCACAGTTACGAAACTGCGTTCGTTTTTGCATTGATTTTGGTGTCATTCAACGAGTGAAGCGAAGAAAAATAGTGAATCTGATTCTGAATTATCGCCGACGAACGTGAACTACACTCAAATCAATGCAGGGTTACAGTTATTGACTAACATTGAGCTAATATTAAAAGTAATAAAAATGCGTAACAATTATAAAGCAGAAATATGTAAACAAAATGGAATAACATTGAACAAAACAGCGGTGAAAACGATTAGAGTGATAGAGACGCAGTTGTAATTTAGAGCAATTTAGTTTAAATGTCTCCGAACCCATAAAAGCCGACCGTCAGTCTGTAGTCAATGATTAATACACGGTCGCCACACCCCACACGCAACAAGTAATTAACCAGAAACAAAATCGGAGTTCGCGAAAAATAGATTAAAAAGTTTAATTACTGATTATCTTCTTCATCTTTCTTCTTGAAGTGATGATTTTTCACTAATCGTCGCAACTTGGATGCATATTCGAGTTCAATTGCACAGCGTTCCTTGATGAACGATCCATATTTATCTAAAAATTCGATTCCCTTCAATGTATGATAGCTGATATTTTCGTATTGATCCTGTAGACGATTAGATAATACTGTTACAATGGTGCAGTTAAATGTTAAGGAAAGTAAGCAAGCAAATATGTGTAAAACAGTGGATTCTGAACATTTTCAACACTGGTTGACATAATTTAATTGATCGCATCGTTTTCAACAAAAAGTAGTTCACATCAATTACACAACAATACAACAAAAACTTCCTTCACTCATCACAATGAAGTCAGACATTTCATACATAATTGTTCGTCACTCGCTATTATAATTCGCAGTACAGTAAAAGTGTTTAAAGTTTTTCCTCTAAACGTCAAAATTACCAGAGAAAAAACACGCGTTCAACGTTCTCTTCAGTTGCGAACGCTGATAAAAACTTTTGAACAGACAAAATTGTACTGAAAGGAAGTCTACATCAAAAGTGTACGTCAAACGCGAGCGAAAATGTTCGCTTTTCGATGCGTATTGTCGTCGCTATTAAAATCTCAGAGCAAAGTGAGAGCAGCAATGACCGCAACTACTTACCCACAACTCATGACCCCACGACATTATTATCCGTCAATTGCTAGTCACCGCTGGTGAAGCACAAGAAATAAAATTAACAAAAAGCGCGAAATGAGAAGAACATCGGTTGAAACAGCGAATGTTTTGTCGCGAAAAAAATAATTTTGTTGTCACTCGAAAGCGAATCCAAGGATGGGTTCGTGTGATCACTACTCATGTGCAGGGATCGATTTTAAAATGCGACTCTACACATCTTCTCGCAATGAGATCATTCGCGTTGAATCACATTCACTGCACTCACTTCACATTTCAATTAATTGTTATTTAACCTTCGATTGCAAGCACAGTTCGATTGAGAACAACTTTATTTTGACTCGAATGCAATGCAATGCAATTATTCGAACAGCGATTGTTTTTGTGCGAAAGTGTGTTCGATTGCACCATTGATTGCCTTTCCAACTGTGAAATTACTTTTCAACAGAAATTTAGATAATTTCGTAACTGGTAACCTTTTTCTACAAAACTCATAGTGTATATACGACTTTCAGACAAATATGTTAACCCTGTCACACTTCTAAAAACAGATTTCGTTACGAAACACTATGCGTGGGCTTTTCGTGCGCACTGCGTTTCAAGTAGCATTCGCGAACATAAAAGTGTCTCACTTTTGTTTACAAGTTAAATTTATGAAGAAAAGTACAAATTAGTTACTTCTCAATGTACACTGTATGTATTCTTGGATTGAGTCTGTGACACGCAATCATTAAAATCCCAGTACGTCACCAGTGATGTAAAACATACCAAAAAAGTGACAGATTTTATTTACTCTCTCAAAAAAGTTAGAGAAGGCAATAACCGATTAAATGAAATGCATTTGTTATTCGCAGACTTCCGGAAGTTCTAAAAACGTGTTCACAGACAGCATTCCAAGTCGTGTACTCATTTTTCGAGACTGTGATTCTCTTTACGAAGACAACAAATAACCGTTTCAAATGATTATTGAATGATGTGTACAGTTAACTTTTTGAGAGCGAAAGAAGCCAAAAACAACTTTGAGGTCAAATGAATAAGAGTACCAAAATACACTTTCGGTATGGATTCAAGATCAGCAGTCTATTGAAAAATGTGTGAATTTAATGCTTCTTTCGTCACACTCGACAACAAGACGTGTGAAACACATTTCATTTCGTTTCTCAAATAAACAGATTCAACCGAAATTTCATTTTTGATTTTGTTCGTTTGTAATTTACTTAAATGTTAATCTTTGAGAGAAAACGGAAATTGTTTACACATTTGTTCTCAGATATACTACGAAATAAATGCAATGGTCATCATGCAAAGCGGAACAGTAATTAAACATATTTTCATTCGCGACAAATTGAAAAAATGTTTTGCTGTTTCAATATCCGCTGAAAGTAAAGTATGAATATTCTGTTAATCATAAGCATGACTACAGAAACATACTTTTAATTACTAATAATTACGCATGTAAATGTCGCACTGTCAATTAACTCTTCAATAATTATTTGAGAGCGCTTAATTCCTTGAAATTTAAGACTTCATTTTACAACTGTTACAAGAGGAAGAGTTAATTTCAAGTAATGTTTACTAAATTAAATGAAAAATTAATGACTACTCTATTGCAAACAATTTCGCAACCTTCAAGTTACGTTATATAACTTTTTGATGTTAATGTAACACATGTAAACATGACGTTTGTTGTTGGTTAAAGGACCACAACAGTTGTTGATTGCTCATCATAACGAAATCATTGTGAAA
>NCKV01001421.1:0-10333 GCA_003675905.2 Leptotrombidium deliense
AATTAAAAAGTATTAGAAATTCAAATGGCGTAATTCGTGTGATCGCCATGTTGTTCAGTGAATGGAAAACGTGATCAGCGAATAATTTGCGAGTGACACGTCGGAAACACATTTCATTATAATTACAGTTGGGATTAAAATAAAAAGATTCCTATTTTGCATACTACTCTGCTCTAAAAAGGATTCGATTTCAATGATTAATTGAAGCGAAATGTTAACATTTCTAGCATCAAGATTCGACTCGTTTTGCAATCATTCAAAAGATGAGCAAAAATAAAAACGAAACGAAAGTAAAGAATAATGAAAAATGTTGCTGCGACATCACATTGATTTCTCCATTTTCCATTTCAAATAAATGTGACTTTTAGTCGAGAAAGTCGTGCACAATGTTATGTGCAGCATACAAATTCACGTCGTGAAATGTAACTCAATTAATTCGCTTGTTTATTTCAGGATGATGATAATAATAATACTAATAATAATTTATGAACTAGGCTTTAATTAAGAACGTTTCTTTTTGTTTTGTTGTTTGTGTAAAATACTTGAAGCAGAAGCAGTTTTAAACAAAAACGAACAATAATTTAGGCACTTTCAATTAATTATTAATATGGTGCGCATTTGATGCACATTTTGCACTGTGTTTGAATTACAAAACTGAAACGATTCAAGTTTTTACTGCGAATCGAAAGTTTGTTCAAAGTTTACACTTTCAGCACAGCTTTCAGTTACAGTTTCTATAAAGCAAATCCGATTTCGTCTCTTTTCATTCGGTTTCGTGTTTCCATTTTGTTGAAATTCGATTTCCACTGTAAATTACAATCCATTGCAAAATGGGCGCAAATCAATTAATCAAAAAATAAAAAGTTTAACGGACGTGAAATGAAACACCGAATTCTGTAATTAGCGAATAGATTCGATTACAATGAAAACTCTGACATTTATGCTTCATCTTCCATCTCCGATTCATTTTGTTTCATTCATTCATTTTTGTGCGAAACAAAAGAATCTCCGAAATTGGATTAAAAAGAAATGCGTGCACTTCGAGAAGCAATATTTTCACTCGATATGAACATCACGTTTCGAAGTGCGATTTGCACAATTATTCTTGCAAACTGCATTTCCACGTGAATCCGATTCATATAATCTTTTGCAGTGTTTGTTTCAAATTTAATATTCGTCTCTTTTGTGATTTTCTCACTTCAAATCTTCAATTGTCTAAATTCAATTTTTCAATTGTTCTCGAAACAAATCAGTCAAGGTGAGAGTGAATATTGAAAAAAGTGAAAGTTCGCCATTGATTGATGTTAGCCACACTCGTGTGATTTTAATGAACAAAGGTGACAGCGAAAATCAGATTTATGGACACCATTGTATTCAAGTTTCACATCCAAAATGAATGCTTGTGTTTTTTTAGTGCTTTGAGTGAAGTTACATTGCAACAGCAACGCTTTTGCTTTTTTGTTGCAAAAAAAAAACATGAAACGACGCAAAGTGAACCGCGAATGTATACATCGTACAAGCTGCAATACTACGTTTTTTTGTAAAGTCAAAACTTTATAAATTGACACCGTCCTTAATTTGACGCACTTTTTCAGAAACAATTCCATTGACATAATTTAACACTTCAATAACAAATTGACACAAATTCGTTGTCCCAACTGTGTCAGTTTATGCAGTTGAGACTGTAGTGCCTTAAGATGAGTTGCATAAAACAGAAAAGAAAGGAATATTCGGTATCTACGTAACCACACAAATTTTATTACCTGCAAAATGTGTACAATGCATGTGCAACAAGAGAGATGCAATATTGAGAACATAGTTACAGAGATGTTTCATTCACTAGCGATTATATAGAACATTGCGAATTGCTTGCGAAACTGTATCGACGAAAAAATCGCTAAATGCCGATGCATTAGACGGCATTTTTCACTTTTGCGACATTGTTGCTGTCGATAGAAACAAAAATATATTTGTCTCGAAATGGAAATATAAGATTCTCCGTTTTGCAAACATTAGAACTCTATTCACAAATAACAGTTTTAGTTTCGCTTGTATGTCAGCAAAGGCATTTGAAAACATATCTCATTTATTTAACGTTCGCCGGCGATTCGAAGAATGAAAGTATTGATTAGAAGAAAAGTTTTCTTCGTTTTGTGGATACGTCGCGATCTTTCTCCGTTTCGACAATCAATGAAATTAGTGTCACAAGATAAATAAGTTCTTTGTCTGCAATTCAGCGCACAAACTTTGCTGCAACCTTTTTCGGTGAACAACTCTCGAAAGCTCATTGATTCACTTTTAATTTACCTTTTCGTCGTCTCAACGAAAAGTTTAAAAGCACATACAAATTCAATGAATGCTGGCTTATTGAATGCGAACCATTGCGTTGCTCTTTTCATTTCTTTTATTTTTGCCAGTTGCAACCAACAAATGATCGATGCAAACGAAACTGCTTCACCAATTTGCTTACACAGTCTCACTCAAACAATTGAAGCTTACATGCATTCGCTTTGAATATCGATCGTTTGCGAAAATTAGTATCGCGAAATAAATGAACGTTAAGATGATCGTTGTCAGTCTTTGTTCGTTTAATTAAAATTTCAAAAATGCAGCATGTCTGTCTGCAAATTGTTGAATCGATTATATTTTGCAATTCGATTAAGGTGTTCGCTCGTAAATAGAACGCTTGAATTGAGTCACTATTATTGCGAATTGCAGCGAAAGACTTGAAAAGACAAAGAGACTCTTCATTCTTTGTACGCAAAATAATAAACGTGAAAGAAATTCGAATCGAGTGTGCAGCGGAAAGTTCATTACAGTTCAAGAGAACACAATTAATTAACAAAACTGTGTGTTCTATGTGTTCGCACATTCTTCGCATTTCCTTCGAAACGCATTTCAAATTATCAGCTTTCAGTGAAGCACTTGAATGAAAAATTTGTCGCACTTCGTTATTTATTTTTCACGCATTTTTAAAAACATGTATTTCATATGCAAAAGTGTACAAAATGTGAAAAGAAGCAAAAATTCTCATTCAAACTTTAAATAAACCCTTTTTAATATATGCAAACAACGTTAATGTGCTGACTTAATAAATGAGTTTTACAGTGTAAACAAATTTGCAAGAATTCAAGTTGCAATCTGAACATTGCAATTAAACATTTCATTGCAAACAGTAAAAGTGAATTGAAAGTAAAGTTTAGTCAAGAAAACAATGAACACAATAATACAGTTTAACTGTTGACAAATGATAAATGGTCATGATTAAAGAACACAATCATAAACTGAATTTGTGAATTTAATGTTTGCAAATGAATGTAAAAAGTAATAAAATGTTTTTATGTTTGCAGATTAAAAGAGTGCATTGCAACAACGAAATAACAAAATGTCAGTTTAATGTGACGTGTTCTGTTTTGTTCGTAAAATGAATAAAAATTTAGTTCAAAAAGAAGTCATTTCACCAGCAAAATGGAGTCTCGAAAGGAGCAAAACAGTGAAAACTCGAGAATGTCACTGAATGTGTTTCTATGAAGCATTTTAAATGCAAAAGTTGAAAAATATAAAAGAAAGAAAATATGATATAAATAAAGGCTGCTTGTTGCGAATCATAAAAATAAAAGCTCTATTTGCTTGAATGCTTGATTAAAGTGAATTGAAAGCATTTGCAATCAGCGAAAACAGAAATAAAACGTTTTTGCATTTCAAAATTAATGTGTACTCAAAAGCGAGGTTACAGCGTAATTTGCAATAATTATATTTTCGAATTAAAACGCGTTTTAATTTAACGTTTGAATAGACGTCACACATTTGTTAATTTCATAAATTAAATGTATTCAATTTGAATATTCCAACAGTTAATGAATTTAGAAACAATTTCGAATTATTAATAACGATATGAGCAATGTTAAAAGCATTCTTCAAAAGTGTATCATGAACATGGTACTGTCTGCATTCACAACATTGCACAGTGACACATTTTCATGTTCGTTTCAGTTTGCTGTTCTGATATTTATGCAATTTTTGAAATTCAATGCAAAAGGAGTGCGCATTGCTTAAATCCAACAATGTACAAATGTATTCTGATTGTGCGGAAATGGCTTCCAGAATTGCGTTTATTTGTTGCTAAAAGTGTATATTGTAAAAAAATAAAAACTTGCGACCGAATTGTGTGATGTAACACTTACATGTATTGACAAAAACATGTTCGCAAAAGAAAGCAATATTTGCGATGCGAAAGCTTTTTGTGCGAATGTATATTGTCGTAAATGTTTTATCCGTTTATAAGCGATGCAATAAGTGGCAGATGACACAAACAATATTTTAAATTCCAACGAATTTTTGCTTCAATTTAAAAAAATTTCGCCGCTTTTCGAAGCATTAAAGCAATTGATTGACAGCAAAAGCAGTTTGAAGAAACATTACTTCAATTGTTTTACTGCTTTACAAGAACAGCAATTGCTGTCGATAAATGTTAATGTTGCGCTTATTTCGCGAATAAAGTGAAGAATGTGACGTTTGCGAATGTGACAACATTCACAGCGAACATTCAGTAATTTTCGAAAAGTTTTATCAGCGAAAAGTTATTTGCTTGACAAAAATTAAGAATCTAAAAGAGGTGTGGCAGTGGACAGAGGAACATAAGAATACACATACCTCGCAGCTGCTTTATCACAGGCTTCCAGAGTGTCGACAGGAGGAAATGAGTCCATCTGAAGTCCGCTGTTCTCCTCTTGTTCGGCAATATTTCGTTTTTCATTCTCGTTTGATGAGTTTGGAAACACATTCGAACTTTTCTGATTACTTTTCTTCGAAATAATTGCTGAAAATGTGCAACACACACAAAATTGGTTATTCAAAAATGAAATCAATGAATTCTTACTTTCATTCGTCTTTGATCCGAAAACCGAATCTTCTTTCGCATTTCCTTTATTTTCCGGAGGATTTGCCACTGAAAGTTAACAAGATACATTCTTTTAATTCAATGCATTACATTTTCACTTTTATGGCTGCGAAATGTGTCATACATTTTATTTTCCGCCTGAATTACAAGTCAAAAGTTCACTCTTCACATACATATATATATACATGTACATGTATGTATATGTGCATATACCGTGCTACACTATACACTATGCTTTACTGTACTATCTTTATATACTTGAGAATGAATTGAAAAGCAAATGATTATGCATCTCAGAGGTGAAAGTTAATGTTCAACAGTCAGTTCGCAGCTGCTTCCGCGAAAAGATCGCAATGCAGTACAAAATTCAAAATTCACAGAAAAGTGTTTATTAAAAATTGCCTGCAATAAGTCAACTGTAAATAAATAATAATGTTTCACGAAAACGCATAACTCTGCGTAACATGAGCATATGAAGAAAACATCGACTAACTAAAATTATTGTTACTTTTCTCCATTTATTCTCATTTCGCTTCAAAACTAAAAACTTTTGAAAATTGCAAAACAAAAACAAAGAAAGAAATTCTTGTCGAGTAAAACTTAATTTAAATGAGAATTTATTCGAATTTTAGTAACAACGAAAAAGTATGTAAATGGAATGTGCGAATGTGAAGCAATATTCATTTGAATATAATACAGTGAAGAAGTATAGAAGTGAACAAAGGTTTTTGCAATTTGATAGCCATGAACAAAAGAGTCATACAATTGCTTGAACAATTTCATCAATGATACAATGTAACTGTCAACCTTTTCAGCTCCACTTTCGACAGAGACACGCATTTTATTTCGTATTTCAAAGAAAGAACACAAATGTAATGTTTTTACTGACAATTCATTAATCATTCATTAATTGAAACCATTGTTTTATTGAAATTAATGTTAAAACACTAATTTGCACATTGTTCTTTATTGATGCATTGCAAATGATTGTTTTGTGCATAATTGCTCGCAATATCCATTTTTACGCAATGCCACTGTTTCTCATTTAACAAACTTTATTTAATAAGTTTATATCTTGTGAAAATGAAGCTCCTTTTGTTGAAAAAATAATTAATCTCAGAGACACACACTTGCGAGAGATTTGTCAAAATCTCGATAAGAAAAAGCTTCAAACTTTTTTTGAAAACAATTTTTTTGATAAAAACAAGAAACGTGACATTATTTGCACAACAGTATGAAGTGTCACATTGATAATTAATCAAGTGCAACAGCAAGCATGAAGAACTTATGTTGTATGCAGGTGCATGTATAGTTTCCATAGCCGATGACAGTTATGTATGGCAATTAATTGCTGTTTACATAGTGTGTTTTATAGACCAAGTTTTACAGTAAAAGCGAGTTTAAGCGAACATTTTTGATTAAAAATATGATCGATAAAATTATGAATAAGATCAATTGAAGCAAACGTAATTCTAATATAATGAATTCAAAAAGTGTTTATGTAATGTAATGTGAATAAACGAGAATCGTATAGCAAAACTATTTTATTCAAAAAACATCAATTTCATGCTTCTAGTTTCTGCAATTACCAACTGTTTCGTTGCAAACAGCATTACATGTACAATTTCCTTTATGCCTGGAAATGTCATCAATCGACATCAGTATTGATTCAATTCAATTTCAATGAATTTTAAAGAGAATCGTCGTTTGAAAAAAAAACTCAATTATTGCACGAATTACAGTTCTCTGAAAAAATATTGAATGTTATGAATTATGAATTTCGCACAGCAAATGAATATGAAAGAAATGCATTTGAGAAAGAAAATGTGATGTTGAATTTCAAAGAAAACGTTCATCGACTTCAGATAAAAATTGCATTAAGTATAGAAAAAACTTTTGAAAGTAAATATTGCGTTTCAATCAGATTTCACAAGAAAATCAACATTAAAACGAAATCAGAATTTCCACAAAATAAACAAACAATTTCAATTGCAAATGTTGTTGCATTGATATTTAATGACCCATTTTCGTTCAGACCGCTTCACTGTAAAAATTGAGTTAATGTGATCAAAGTTAACACACAGTTTTGCTTTCCAAGTTCATACTGTATTCATCATTTTGCAAAAATTCTGTAATTCGTATATCCACTGGTTTAAAAATGTTTGTACTATGCAATTCAATACATTCAATAAAATATGTAAAATTTTTACATAAACCATTGGATTGGTTGTGAGAAAAACAACAACATAACGACCATAAGCAATTGTATAAACAGGTCTCAATTGCTCTACACATTGTTAGTCAGTCGTTTGTCTCAAAACTAGATTAAAGTTCAATTTTTGAACTATGTTGTTGAATAGTTTTCATACTAAAATCTGAAAAATGATAAATTATGTTTTCAGCTTTTATGAACTGTTCTCGGTTACATAGTTTGGATTACTGAGCACAATTTCATGAAATAAAACTAAAACTACTTTTTTTACTTTTTTCTTTTATTTACTCGAACAATTGAAAGTTAAATGCTGTCAAATAATTGCAGGAGATCAATTTTGTAACGGTTAATGCTGCTTTTATATTTTGAAAAATTCGAATGAAATTGTTATAAAATGTGAAAGATGGTTTTGTATTCGAAAATGATGTTACTTTTTTGTGAAAAGTGAAGTAAAATTTATTTTGATTCAGAAGAATGTACTCGAAAAAGGAAACACATTAACTGAATAAGTGTTGCGATCGAAACTTTTTCACATTAAGAAATGTCACAAATTTTGAATGATTATCGCCTTAAAGATACTTCTATTCAAAACATCATTGCTTGACAAAATGCATTCTAGTGTAGTGTTCAAAAAATGTCACTTTTACTTGAAAACAATGAACTTTTTGCATGCTCACTTTTACATCGTTGAAGTCTGTAATCTGGCGTAACAATAGCGTGATACGGTTCAGTAAACAGTAAATAATATCAGTGAATGAACGACCAGCGATTACAAAATTCCTGTGTGCAGTCGTTCATTATTGCTCAGTTATTGTTAATTTTGAAAAAGCAGAAATGAAGAGTCGATCATCGTTGTGCACAGCGTTCATCAATCGCAATCATTACAAATAGAGACGTATTTAATTACAGCGTTGTCATCGAAGTGATTGATGACACGAACAATTGTGACTCGAAGCACACCTTCTCCATGTTTCTTAAATTCATGTGACCATTTCGTGTCACAATTTCTTTTCTTCCACTTCCTTACAACTACATTACGCAATCATTGAACCAATTTACTGACTGTGCAAGAGTATAAAAATTTGAGAAACAATTTTCGTACACTTTCAGTCAGCAAAATATGAATCGATTTTGTGTTGTTTACAACGTTGAAAATGATGCGAATTTTCGCAGCTTTGCGTTTGAAGCTTTATTTGACTGGCAAGTTAAACTGTGACAAGAATGGACATTTGATATTACAAGAAGTTCATAAATCTGTAACTTTGAATCTATAAGTGACTGTTCAACTGTGTGCAAAGCATCTCGTTTTCATTTAAAAGGTAAGTGCGACAATCGCATCTTCCTTTTTCCGCAGCTTGTCTTAATGCTTTGAAACGAAAATATATGAGACAAGAAAAGTATCTAAACAATGTTTTACAAAGTAAACGAAAATGCGTACTTTATATCTAAACTTAAAAAATGTTTTTCAAAATCGATTTTTCGGTGTACTTCTGTTTCTTGCGAGGTATACATAATACAAGGAACACCGTAATTGTTTGCAACCTTTAATTTTTGAAATGAACACTTTTTGCTACAATATTCAAATTGCAGTTTTCATTTTAATAAAAATATGAACAAAAAAACATACTTGGAATGTGTAAATTTTCGTTTTGAAAATTAGCAGTTTTCGAAAAGTTACAAATAATTTTTCAAATGTTTCAAGCATTTGCCTAATAACATATTATTACAGCTTCTGTTTAGAACTTGAAATATTTCATGCAAAACAAATATTAATTTCACAAATAAACAATAAAAAATTCGCTTCGCAATTTAAAATTAATATAAATTGAATTTTTGATTACACGAATGTTTTTCTCAATATTTGTGTAAATAAAGAGAAGTGATATAAAAACTGAAACATTGCAAACATGGAATTGTTTAAAATAAATATCAATTCTTTATGAAATGAGTAATAATTGAACGCATCAGCGAAATTAAATTCAACAGTGACGCATTATTTACGAATCTTAATGCATTCACGGTTAAAGAGAAAGAAATTTTATTGTAATCAGAAAATGATTGCGATGTAATTGATAATTGTAATTTGGCAGTTAAGCGAAACTGGATCAGTGGCAGGCACTCGGGGTGAGCATTTCGAGCGTCAATAAGTAGAAGAGAAAGAGTGCAGGAGAAACAATCGAATAAAAAAGCGATTCGCTGTGAAAGACACGAAGAAAATAATAAACGCTGTCTTGGCAAGAACGCAATTTCGATGTCAAATAAATTTATTCATCCGTTGTTTGCGAGTTGAGTTCATTAGAAACTGAGAACCGAAAGCAGCAGTGATACTCGTGTGTTGTTCATCACTCGCACTTATTTTCTCGAGTTGTCGAACGAAAAAGAGAATGCGACGACCGTTGGTCACCAGAAACGGCGGCATTGTTCTCGACAGTAGAGTCAAAGATTACGTGTTTAACGTTGTCTGCAAGTTATTTATCAATTCAATATAATCAGTGCCAAAAGGGCCAAAAATGAGATCGAAGCTCAACAACAGAACATTTGCATCCAAAACACAAAATAAATCGATTGCAATCATATTCGTGCATTGAAAAGGTAAAATTGCACGGTTGTCGAACTCAGGTTTGCTTTGTCGAATTTGCAATTCGAGTGTTGAACGTCAAAATTTGAATTGCGGCATGAAAAGGCTCTTCTCGTAGCTCCTCTGTTGTTGTTTTTCTCTACGCATTCATTTCCATTTTTAATTAAAAATTTCTTGTTTTTTATACACTTATTCTCAATGCTCTTGTGAAATATGCATTTCATTGAAAATTAATTGAGGTGAGATCGATAAAGCCACGCGTACACACAAGCAATGAAATATGGAATTCAATTGTCAACAAACGATACTTTAATGGTGCTTTCAATGAAGATTACGCAAAGATATAAAGCTTTCAATTGTCGCTTTTTTAAAAAAGATAATGTAACAATTGCTCGACGCAGACAAAGACTTGCTTTTTGCTAGCTGCACATCGATTGCAGAGGAAAGGATATTTCACATTTCACAGAGAAAGTTCAGCGTTTCGTATTATCGACCAAATGTCAATTTTCTAATAATCAGACTGTGAAAGGCGAATGCAAGCACAATAAAGCTGAAACTATTTTCACTGGCAATCGAATACGTATTTCAGCAATTGCAATTGCAATTGAAGTTGCAACTAAAACAAGTGAATTAACCTTATTTC
>NCKV01001422.1:0-10331 GCA_003675905.2 Leptotrombidium deliense
CATTCCCCCTGCTCCACAATGATAGCGACCTCAATTCAATGAGCTTGCGCAATTGTGTGAGATCAGTGCAAGTGTGTTTTTCTGTTGTCAAAGCAATGAATGCCGCAAAACGTCGTGTCGTGATCACCGGTGCCTCTGGTCTTTTGGGACGAACTGTGATTAAAGAATTCAACTGCAACGGTTGGGAGACATTGGGATTTGCATTTTCGAGAATTAAGCCTGGGCTTATCAACGTTGATATAAATGACACGAGTGAAGTCTCAAAACAGTTGTCTGCATTCAAGCCTGACGTTCTCATCAATTGTGCGGCACAACGCTTTCCTGACAAATTCGATGAAAATGTTGAACAAAGTTACAACTTAAATGTGAAGGCTGCAGAAACAATTGCGAAATTATGTCACACCTCTGGTATTCACTTTTTGCAAATAAGCACCGATTACGTCTTTTCTGGAAATAAAGCTCCTTACAGCGAATCTGACGAAACCGATGCAATAAATAATTATGGAAAATCCAAGGCAGACGCTGAGAAAAGTATTGTAAATGTGACACATGGAAAAGCATGTGTTTTAAGAGTACCAGTATTATATGGTGACGAGGAATACGTCGGCGAAAGTGCCGTCTCTGCTTTGATCAAAGATTTGTTGAATACGAACACTGAAAAACTTGTCTCTGACTACGAATTGAGAAATCCGTCGTGTGTCGACGATATTGCATCAATTTGTGTTCAACTAATGAATGCAAAGATTAATGATCCAGACAACGTGTCAGGAATATATCAATGGTGCGGAAATGAAACATTAACGAAATATGCAATGATTCAAACGATGGCAAAAGTATTCAACAAAAATGCTGATCACATCAAACCAGATCCGAATCCTTCGAAAGGATCTCCGCGACCATTCAACACTCAAATGTTGCGAAGCCGATTGCAATCACTTGGAATCGAAAAACACACTGAATTCGCGAAAGCAGTTGAAAAGTATTTCAAAAAGTTTATTGTGTAGTTTTTGTGAAAACGTTAACGATGTGTTTGTAATGATTTCAATGAACGATTTTTTAAATTAAGCAATAATAAACAGTGAATTTTATAATATTGACATTTTCAGTTAACACACACAAAACTTGGCGTCTCATTCATTAAACAATTACAAGAACTCAACAACAGCACCAATGTTTGATTTGTTATCAGTTAAACATCATTCGTTTGCAGTTCAATCGCTTTTGCTAAAAACATGAATAAATGAGTGACGAAAGCAAAAACATGTGTTGAGCATGAATTGATTCTGGTTACAATTTTGTGGAACATCACTCGACTTCGAGTTTTGATGAATAAAACAATCAAGTTAAGTTAAAGTTGAAATCAAATGTTTTGTCAACGAAATCAATTCAAAACGAATTCACAATTAAGTAAAATGAGAATCTATTGAAAAGCGATCAAATTTGTTTCCAATAACTTTTAGATAAGATAAACAATTAAATGATAAAAAGCTCAACTGTCTGTAATACTAAAGCAAATTAATATTTAAAGGCACTAAATTAATTGGCACAAAGAAAATGTTGAAAACATATTTTAAAGTCCTTGTTCTCCATCGCCGCTAAGACGAATTCCTCCACTACTTGTTTCATTCTCTTCTGCATCCTCTTCTTCGTCACAGTTCTCTTCACAATTTTCACTCCTTGGTTCAATCGGTATCGATGAGAGAGTGATTGTTCCTGATGGAACAGGTTCTGATTCAGTGCCATTCAATTCCATAGCTGTCTGATCAGCTTCTGCGAGATCATCGTCCGTTGAGGTGTCTTGGCTATCATCGTTAGCGTCTCTTCCTGTTGCTCCAGTTACTGGCGGACGTTTCATAAGAGACGCTGGCATTGGTGGTGGTTGTGACGGACCATTCAACATTCGCATCTCACTCGAACGTCCCTCAGCTGCCATTAGTGGCCTAATCTCAGTTACAACTGAACCACTCTCACTGTTTTCATCCTTGACTAAATCTATCAAATCAGGATTGCGTCTCTTCCTGATGGCGCCTGTACTTGGCGACATGTGCATTGGCATTGAATGTCGAATGACATCACTATGTTCACCATCCATTCCAGAAACATCTCCTCCAACAGCTCCCACTTCTTCAAGTTCACGCATGGATAAATTGCTCGACTTAAGTGACGCCACAACTTTTGGATCTTTCTTTTCGTCGCCGGCCATAAATTTCTCGAGCATTGAATACAAGACTGTCAAGTCAGGAACCTGCGATTGAGATTTTGCGAGTGATTCTTTCGCTGCGTTTTGCACTTTTTCGTTGCTAGACTCCGAGTGATGACTAGTATTCGCTGCTTTCTTTGATCGCCTGAAGGAAGACGGATTCGTCGTTGGGCTTTGATATGGCTCCGAAACAGGTGTTGCTTCGGTTATATTTTTCATTGCTGAGGACAACGCAGATAGATGGGAACTGTAACCGTGCATTTGATTATTAGTCGCAATATTTTCGTTGCTTTTACTCGCAACTGCTCCGACACCACTTGCTTTATCGGCTCCCAGTCCGACACTTAACTGATTCTGTCGTGAATTGCTTTTAAAATTGTCCCAATAATTATTTGCTTTCACTCCGGGAGCGACTTGGTTATTAAGTGTGACATGATTTAAATTCTCGTGTAAATGTAAATGATGAGGGAGGTACGATTTGCTTTGATTTCTTACTGATGGGAGACACTGATTCATAGGAATAGTGTACGAGGAATGGCTGTCAAGTCGACGGGATTCGCATTCCTGACACGGTTGAGGCTGGAAAGTGTGTTGTGCACTCGTTGCGTTAACGTTGTTTTGCTGAAATAACAAACACAAAAGCATCTGCTGCTGCTGTAGAAACTGTTGGTTTTGCATCAACAACAAATAGAAAAAGTTTTGACTCAACAACACTGGATTAGGTGATGACAACTGATTTTCAAGTATGGACACCATCGAATCGTAATGAGACTGCATTGAGTGAACAAATCGTTCCTTGAATTGTTGAACCATTTCAGGGTTAACTCCATTTTCAATGCTAGGAAACGATGAGCATGTAGCAATAAAATTTAAATTTTCCGGTGAACGTGCGCATTCACTCATCACCTCTGGTGTTTCAATATTAGGAGACGTGTTTTCCGCTCGTCGAGCAACCCTTTTCGGTTCTGTGATCACATTTCTATGTTGATAACCATTGCAGAGGTCTTCATTCAAGGTTTTTCTATTATGTTTTCCGAGATTTGATTGCGCTTTAACTTCACATTCGGCCTCTTCTTCGATTAATTTCATTAAATCTTCGATTTGTTGCAATTTCATTTCGGCCTCTTCTAATTCACGATATTTTCGTGATAAATTTGAATTTCGCATATCTACAACTGCAGCATCATTTGCAATAACCCGCTGAGGCATTTGTCTATACCGACCTTCATCTTCAGCACTTCCTTCTGCTTCATACCGTCGTTGAGGCCGTGGCAACAAATGCGACCAGGAACGATGATTTCTGGTCGTTTGTTGTCTTTGAATGTTATTAAGTATTTCGTCCATTTTATCCTTCTTACGCTGCAATTCTTTAAGTTTGTTTTCAAGAGCTCTTTTACGTTGTAATTCGATTTGCAGCAGTAAACCGTCCACTTCTTGTTGTTGCAAATCGTCGCCAGTGTCCACGAAACTCAAGTCAATGTTTTGAGGTGAAGTGAGTTTGTCTTGCAGTGTTTTCAAACGAACGTTCAGATCACGAATACTCTGCGAAGCACTAGCTTTGTTCGTTTCGTGGCCGTGGCCTCCGTTTGCGAAGTGTTCGTTCAAACGATCCATTGCCAAAATGGTCACTGTTTTCACTCACCGCCGTTGCGTTGTCACGCATGCGCTCTGGCAGATGATTGTAGCGCCGTCGATTTGACTTAACTGCTGCGCTTCAATCTGTCACTCTCGTTCTCTTCACTTCATTTCTCATTTATTTTCGCTTTTCGCTGCATTCGTTTCAAATCAACACACACTGTGTAACTCTTGTCGATTATAATTTACATTTGATTCATTTCATTCGCATAATTTCGCAACAAGCAATTCATAAGCAATTAAAAACGCATTACATATAACAATGTAAACAAGTGAGTGCAATTCAAATGTAATTGTGTTTGCTTTGCTTTGTTCACAGAAATGATGCACAATTGTGTGAATGAATGATTAATTATGTGAATCTTTCGAAGCCGAAAACAAAATTAGACCGCTTTTGTGATGAAAGTTAACAGACTGTGAAATTGAGTAATTTACGTGCGAGCACATCAAATTTGGAGTAATAATTGAGCGTTCTTTTTATCAAGATAAGTTCACATTGAATTGTAAATATTTGAATCGTTTCTATTTGTGTTCTTCTGTCAGTCTTTACTGTGCGTCACTAATCTGTTGTTACTTTCGCAACTTCCGAAAGAAGAGAACAATTGATTTGACGTTTTCCTGGAAAATAAGTTTTATTGTTATCTTATTCTTTTTACACGCTTATAAACGAGTATTCTTATTTATAACTCTTATAACACGAGAAAAGTAGTCAATTTATGTGTGACACTGAATTTGACTAGACTTCCACATTTGCGTCATACTGCTGAATTTGTGGCCAAAGAAAATAGGTAACAATGAATAATGAATATACGTGAGCACGAAATGAATGTTCAGATATGAACAACAGTGAATTAATGACATTAGCGATTCGCGATTAACGAGATTAAAAATAAATACATTTATGAGCACATATGTCACGTTTTGTATAATGATTTTGTTTTGTTGTGTGTTTTGACAACAACGTAAATATGTTTTTTGGCAATTTTAAGTTTCGGTCAACGATTGCTTTCGGACATCATTCGCAGGCTGACCATTCGACGTTGCGAAGTCAATGCTGTCGTTGATCACATTCGCCTTCTGCTTTTGTCTCCATTGCAAAGCGGTGATACTCATCAATTCTTGTCTGCGAATGTCACGCAAACCCTGCTGTCTGAGAACACATTTACAAAGCACTCGATGCATCGCAACACGGAAGTCTTTCATGTGGTAAGCGTACAGTATTGGATTTACGGCTGAGTTTATATGCGATATGATTATGAATGCGTCCAACAACCACAGTGGAACTTTGCAGTGTTTACAGAACGCTTGTAACGTATTCACCAAATACAATGGAATCCAACAGATTATGAAGAATATCATAATAATCGCTAATTTTCTCGCCTTCTTTACTTCTCTTCTACTGTACGAAACTTTCTTCGTTTTCGTTATTTTTATATTTAGAGTGTTTTCAGCTGAACTTGATTTCCTCGACCAGTTTAGTTTCAGTGTTTCATCTGGTGATGTGGACGAGGAATCGCGATTTTCTGAGTCAGTCTTCGTTAGACTGTCGTCCAAAGACAAATCACGCTTTCCAAAACGAGATCTATGAATCTTTGTAGCTCTTGGGTTTATTGAATTTTTCTCGAACACTGATATTTGGCGCAGCTGTTCAATGCAAGAAAGCAATTAATTTTAAGGCGTTCAAAGTTTGAAATCACATCACAAACATTGGACATCGATTCGAAACAAATACGTGTATTTACGCTCAACATCACAAAACACTGAAAACTTGGCTTTTTAAAGTAGCGAAGTTTTAAGTTCAAAGTACCAAACATCAACGTCAACATCATTTTCATGCTAGCACTCGTAAATCAAATTTTGTTAAGCATTGCGTTTTTAGGTATTTTAAAGCCTGACGATTTTCTTATATAATCCCAAGTATTAAAAGTGTTTCACATTTCACCGAAAGTCATTACTCCAATGCAGTGAACGTGAAAATTTGTAGACACTCAACTTATTTTTAAGTTTTTGAGAAGAAATTTCGAAATATTGTTTGCGCAAGAAGCACGAAGTATATCTCATCTCATCTCAAGAAACACATTATCACTGAAAGTGTAAATTTTCATTTCAGAAAAAAGTGTGTCTCGGTAACTGTACACGAAAACTATTCGCATTTGTCTTTCTTTGCTATTTAATAACAGAAACTTTTTCTTTGTGTGGTTTGAACGAAGAATTCGTCTGTCGACCATTTGTTTCAATTTTTTCGTTCAGTCAGCGAAGGCAGCGAATTGCAGCAGGTTTCAAAGACGCTGATTTATCGACTGCAGAAGTGTTATCTCTGCTCTGAACGTTTATTTCAGTTGATTGAAATCAGTGAACGCTTCGCTAACTGAATTTCACTGTAAACGCACATTATGCAACGTTCACTGTATATTGCATCCTTTCGCAGCTTATTTGAATTTGAGAAAATAAATGTTCGAAATTTGATATGTTTACATTGAAAAATGAAGAGCATTCAGAGAGCATAATTAATGGAAATGAATCAGTGATTTGTTTGTTGGTTGACAAAGTATTTTGTTTCGTATAATCAATTTAGTTGCGAAGTAGTTTCATTTTACATATAATCATTGTTTATTTCACGAAAGAAAATTCTTGTAATTCTGTTCATTTTATTTATCTGTCAATTCTTTCATTCTCGCAGATTATCAATCACACATTTTTTCGTTTACTTTAGTTTCGCGACAGAAGTTAAATGAAGAAAAAGTGAAAAGTTTTGTATCTTTATCTAGCAAACTTGTGTAACAATTTCGCAACAAATTTTAAAAAGTTAGCATGCATTTGCACTCAACTAAAATGTGAAATTTGAAATTGAATCTGAATATTTTTGACAACAAAGATAAATTATTAACATTATTCACAGTTGAATGAATTTGAAAATAAAAAATAAAAATTTAAATTTCAGTTCGAATGAAATAAAAACGAAAGTAACAAGTTCACTGATCCGTGCAAAATGCATGCATTTGTGATCGAATCTATGAGACGAATGAAAAAAACGACAAAAGCGAACCGTCATGTTTGTGATTGCAGTTCGCAATCGCGAAGAGTAATGTGAACAATTTGTCGAAAGAACAAAAGCAAATAACTCATTTTCAGGAATAATATTTTGCAACGAATAGAATATTCCAGAAAATGATTATGTTATTGACTTCAATCACTCAACTCTTACCGCGAATCGAGTAAACATTGCATTTTATTAATTTGATCGACTATTACTATTTGTGGATAACAGCGAAATGCTTTTATTAATATAAAAGGTTAACGACTGTCGATCGCTTCAATAATTTTCTAAGTAATCATTCGCAGCATCCAATGATTAAAATAATTCATCGCAATCATCCACAATTTATAGATTTCAATATTTCAATTTCTTTTTTTGGACGCAATTACTTTCACTTTGATAGGCAACCTAAAAAAGGGTTACAATTTGCCATTACATCGACTTTTATTTTTGCTTCGCATTTTCGCTTTTGTGAAACGCGTGACGAGAACTGCAAACAAACGATAACGAAGAATTCGAAGCATTCGCAGCAGCGATCGATCTTTTTAAATGATTATTTTCAAAACTTAAATCGAAAAGTTTCACAACAATAAACACAGTTCACTGATTTCATTCGTTTTGCTTCAAAGTGATAAGAAAATTAATTTCAATTAGTTTTGCTAATTGAAATTGAATGCGTTCTTGTTCGGCAAACATTTCGAAATTTAGTAATGAATAATCAACAGGGAGTCTAGCAACAACAAACTTTCACGTGAATAATTAACGAACAACACGAGAAATTAGTTTTGCTTCATTCTCTGTTGGATGTGTTTGTTTCGCATTCGTTTCTATTCGTTATTTGTCGCATTCGTTATCTGACAGAACAAACAAAGACAAAAACGTGGAAAACAATTCGCAGAACACAGTTGCACACCAGATACTCTCACCTGCCTTACCACAATTAAGTAAATACGAAGATAACAGAACGCCATTAAAGCAGCGGGAAAGACGATCGTCGCGAAGAATACGAATACAAGAAAATCGTAATTCATTACTGGAATGAACAAACAAAGTCCACTTTTCGACGGTCCATTGTTCCAACCAAAAAGTGGAAGAAAACCAATTAGTGCTCCCAGTATCCAACAGCTGATTATGATACAACCGGCAGCTTGGCCTGCAATCAAAAATGTAATCAATAGTTATTAAACTCTTTTCTTGTTATGTGTATGTCACTTAAACATCTGACTTTTGTGGTTTCATTTTGTGTTACAAAACAACGATCACACGTTTCTGTGAACATTTGCAGAAATCGATTTGTCAATTTTGGCGTTTAAATTACAATTCTTTGAGCAAATTGCAAGAAAGCAAATATTAATGTCAAACACAGACAGTGTTACGATATAATTAAAGACAGTTAGCTTTGTTTGCAATAGGTTTGAACAGAGATAATAAGGCGGATGACACAAGAAAGAATAATTCATTTGACGACAAATTGCTTTCATAGTATAGTGTAAATGAACAACATTTTATGGGATCACAAAGTAAATCGCAGCAATTACTTTGCATTCAATTAATTTCCTCCAATTTCGTTCGACGTGTGACTTACAAGATTTTCCCTTTCATTGTTTTTTCAACTGCATGTCAATAATCCCATTCAACAGCGGAATCGAGTGATTTCACAATTCGCATGCATGTCGCAGTCACTGATTACGGTACCGAAATTCGTTGAATCGAGCACAATACAAAACAAATGGTTTTCGTGGAAACAGTTCATAAAAAATTTTGTTTCCCTGTTTTCACTAACCTTTTACTCTTCAACACATCAACTGTTCTTGTTTTTCAGTAACATTCATTGTGGTAACATTTAATTCGCTTTCTTTTGTTCACTTTTTTGTGTTACATAAACTGAGAATGAAACACACGAAGAAAACATTAACGCTCACATTAACGATATTAAATTTTAATAATTCAACAATTAAATGGTAAACTAACTAACTGCCAACTTTTAATTATCATCACTTTTCGAATTTCAGTCTTACTGCAATTAATGTACAGTTTTGGACAAAATAAGTTGTTTGTTTGGCCATTTTTTGTATTTTGTATAAATTTTTGTTTGTAAATAAAGCAATGTTCAAATTTGCACAATTTTATTTTCAATGCTATACTTTAGTACATACATTCATTTTTATGTGATTATTATACTGAATGTGTAATTGCAGTTTCATGCAAATATTATATTTCTTTTAGTTCAACAAAAAACATAGAAAAAGATTGATTGATGACATTCATCATGTATGAACATTATTTACTTCTCTTTCACGTTGAATTAACATGAACGCTGAAATTTATTGAATTAGCGAATGCGATTAAATGTGTTTCGTTTGAATTTAATATTTTAATTTTAATGTTATGTGATCACTTCTAATATTAATTCACCGAAAATGATATTCAAGTACACAGCGAAGGTTAGCATGCTTCATTTGAATTACGTTTCATTTGAAATTATGTAATTATACGCTTTATATTATTTGGCATAGAATTAGTGCATCACGCAAAACATAAATTTCAGTTTATCCTCGAACTATGTAATTGAGCATGACACGCTTCAACCCTTTTCGAAATTATGTTTTAAATTCGTTGTATAAAACAGCATTTCTAGTTTCAATGTTATAAAGAAGAATAAAAATTCACTCTATTCAATTTCCGTCACACGTTCAAATCCAATAAAAATTCACTCTTTTTCTGTGTCGTTTCACAATAAATTCAAGGCGATTTATTCGATACACAAACGCTGCTCGAAATTCTTTATTCGATATTCTTCACTTGTTAATGGTCAGTTGAATGTATTCAGGTGTCATGTTGGTTGTGAAATACTCGTTGAACTAAATCAAAAGACCGATATTTTCGATAACATTTATCATTCGATTTCACTTGTGAACAAAAGTGTGAACGGACGTCAAATATTTTAATCAAAGTCCATCATATCGTGTCACATGTCATGCGGAATTGCCATTTCAATGAATTTTCGAAATATCTTTTCATTTCGATCGAAACAACAGTTTATCTATTTGCAAATTCCGCAATTATTTGTTGAAAGCAACGGAGAAATGTCACTTTGTTTCAAAGGTTTATCAAACATTGTAATGTGTAAATGTACATGTACATAAGTACAAGCATTGAAAAAAGTTCCTATTTCCTATTCCTGTGCACCAGAAAGTAGCGACGACTTTAGGACTCATCGAAATCGCATCCTCCACAAAGAGGATTTCCTGCGTTCACATCGCATTCACAACTATTTAATATAATTTCAATAGTTTCTTGTCTATACTGCGTTTCTGTTTCTGTTTCTGTTTCTGTGTGTACTTTTATAATTGCGAACTTTAAGAAACTGAAATTAAAATAAACAAACAAAAACACTGATTCAACATTTGAGAACATAATGCAATGCATTCTTCGATCGTGTACGACGCAAATGTTGCA
>NCKV01001423.1:0-10331 GCA_003675905.2 Leptotrombidium deliense
ATAACCATTTCTCGTTTGATATGCACCTTATTTTAAACGACCAAAACGAACCATTTATATTTTTCTCCCCAATTGGTATACAAACTGCATTTACTATTGTACTTCTTGGTGCGAAAGCAAGAACAGAGGACGAATTGTTCACTGGACTTGGGTATAAAGCCGCTGATTTTGACGCTAACAATAATACCGAAATTCACGAAGCATTCGCGTTGTTTCGCTCTCTACGTACAAATCCCAAAGACTTTAAGCTAAAATTAGCGAATCGAATTTTGATTAACAAGGGGTTTGAATTGCTTGAGAAGTACACAAATAATGTGATAAAATATTACGGATCGAATGTAAGCGAAGTTGATTTCACCAATGCAAACCTCACTGAAGAAGTTAATAATTGGGTTTCAAACGAAACAGAGTCGGCCATTCCACAGTTGTTGACACAACCGCCTGACCAAGACACAAAGATGATCATTTTGAATGCAGTTTACTTTAAAGGAAATTGGAAACAACAGTTTAAACGAAGCCAAACAAAACCGGGTTTGTTTTATATGAAGAACAATGTGACGGCCAAAGTTCCATTTATGCATAACTTTGGGAAATATAGAATCGCGCAACGTAATTTGTACATTTTGTTGGAAATGAAATACATAGGCAATATCTCAATGTTCGTTGTTGTTCCGAACGATAAAAATGGTCTTTATCAAACGACGGAAGAGTTTAAATACAATGAATACGTACAAGCAATTGACTCATTGAAAGAAGTCGATGTTGACCTTAAATTACCTAAGTTTACTTTGAATAAAGAATATTCTCTAAAAAACCACTTGGATCAGCTCGCAATTACAGATCTGTTTTCCACTAGCGCTGATTTAACCGGAATGGCGAACAAGGATAAACTATGTACAACGCAAGCGATTCACAAAACATTCGTTGATGTGAATGAAGAAGGTACGACAGCAGCTGCAGTCACCTATGTAGCCTTGAAAAGCCGATCAATGGAGGATATAGAATACAAAAAAATCATCGTCGATCATCCGTTTTTATTCTTTCTTCGAGATAGTCAGACTGGCATTATACTATTCATGGGATCAATATTTGAATTAAAATAAAAATAATAAACATTCTTTTGAAATAATAAAATTCTCTATTCGTTGTAGTGCATATGCATTTAGGAGTATGTATGAGTTGAGTGACACAAACAACGATCCATATGAATACACTCTTGTTTAATCTTATGAGCGCTGAGTTACATGTTTGAAAAGTGATCGGTGTCTGCAATTTGGTCACTGATGTGTAGAGTTACACGTTTTGAGAAAATTTCATGTAATTCGTTCGTTAATTGACAACACATTTTCACTGTATAATTTAGACATTTCAATGCGCATTGAATGTGCGGATATCACGTAAACGAATCGATTACAATATGCGCTCGACATTCTTCGTATTCATTTCACTTTGCTCCATAACATTCGCGTCAAATGGAAGTAATGAACTCATCTCGAAGTTGGCTAAAGCGAACAACAAATTCGCAATTGATATGTTAAAGATAATTAACGATGGTATCTATCCTTTCATATGTTTTTCACCAATCGGCATCCAAACTCAATTATCGTCGCTACTGCTTGACGCTAAATTGAAAACTGGATATGAATTATTCTCTGGACTAATGTACAAATTTGCTGAATTTGATGATAACAACCTGACCAATGTCCGAGAAGCATTTTCCTTATTTCGCTCAACTCTTAACGAACAAACAAAAAATTCTAAAGACTTCGCTCTGAAAATTGCCACTCGACTTTTGGTCTCAAAAAGTTTACGTGTCAATCAAACGTATAAGGAAAGTGTATCAAAGTATTTCGGAACAAGTGTAAGTGAAGCAGATTTCACAGGTGATGAAAAACAACGAAGCAAAATAGTCGAAGACGAAAACAATTGGGTTAAACAAGTAACAAATGCGATCATTGAAACTCTGCTACCAGGTCTATTCAATGAGACCACAACGATGGACATCATGAACGCTGTTTATTTTCAAGATAAATGGAGACAACCATTCAAACCGTCCAATACAAAACCTGATTTATTTCACGTCAAGAAAAACATTAATACGACTGTGCCGTTTATGAGCAATGCTGGTAAATATAAAATTTCGAAACACCATTTGTTCACATTGATCGAGATCAAATACGCCAGCGATGTTTCGTTTTGCGTTATGCTTCCGAACGATAAAAATGGATTGGATTCTCTAATTTATGAATTGAATTACGAAATCTTTCTACATGCTTTGAAGTCTTTGAACGAATCAGACATTTTTCTTAAATTGCCAAAGTTTACTTTGAATAAACTGTGGTCATTAGAAAAATTTGTGGACAGTCTCGGAATAAGAGATATTTTTGAAGATAGTGCGGATTTCTCTGACATGGTGGAAAACAAAGAAGCAAAAGGTGTTTATATAACGGAAGCTTTACATAAAGCAGTCTTACAAGTAAGCGAAGATGGATCAGGAACAACTTCACAAACGTCCGTCACAGATGCTGGTCAATTAATGACAAAGAACATATCTGTCGATCATCCATTCTTATTTTTTGTTCGAGAGAACACAAATGGAATTATTCTGTTCCTGGGATCAGTAAACGAACTTTAGAATAGCTTGTGAACATTTTTAATTAATACAAAAATGCTATTAATGCAGTGATAACTATTATTATTCTTTAAATTAAATATTTATTTGATATGATAAAACGTGCACAATGGAATCTTCAAGATGAGTTAAAGAGAAAGTTAAATCGTATTTGAAGTACAGTAAAATCTCTCTATTACGAACACTAATATTTCGTCTGAACGTCGTAACGTCGCACTCGACAGATGTTGCCGTTCAACTGAAAATTGAGTGACTATCTAATCAAGAGTTTACTGAGGCCATATTCCATGTTGTAGTTAAACAATTCATTGGCATTTTGCACCAATTCGTGAATCACTCACAAGGGAACCTCAAGGTTACATAATTTCAAAAGTTTCTGAAAATTTTATATTTTAAAGGTAATTAGAAGAGTAAATGATTTTAACAAAATATTTTTAGCTTATAAATATTTACAAATTTTATCACTGACGTGAAAAAAAGTATTTTGGAAATTTTGAAATTTTTTGAACAAGGCAAATGAACAAGGGTTATTGAATTTCAAAATTTACTCCCCATTGAACTCCATGTTAACGAAAATGTGCATAGCTCGTCACGGAGGGAATATTAGCTAAAAATATTTTGTGAAAATTTTTTACTTCTTTGAAAATATAAGTTTCAGGATTTTTTGAAATTATGTAACCTAGAGGTCCCCTCGTCAGTGTTCTCTTTTGAGATTCGAGCATCTGAATTCTTTAATCACTGAACTTTTCAACACTAGTCTTCTCTTAGGTGGAGCTAACAATGTTGTTACACTGTCCACTTTTCAATTTATAGTTCCATTTTTAGATGTAACTTATTTGTATTTTTTCTCTTCTTTAAAAGTTTGCCATCATTTCTGTTTAATCAGCATTACTTCAGTCTTGCTCCGATTGTAAAGCTTCCACAAAAGTGTATCCTGGTTACTATAGTGGTACAGCCAAGCATATTTCAATCGAAATATGCATCAATCGTTGATAGTATGTCCTGTCTTCGGGTCTTTAAGTTATCATTGAATCTCAATTCGATTAAATCGGCCAACCTGTGCTTTATATAGAAGAATTAATAATCGAGATGGCATTAATTGAGAGGTTGACTGTATGATAATTCACTTCATTTATTTTATTTTTGTTTCGTGTGACTAGATGTCGCACAGATACTTATAATTCTTATATTTTGTATTTCTGAAAATAACGGGTTTTGGGTTGTTGGTTTTTTTGCGAGCAGCAAAAAATATTTCAGTCTTTAGTGGTCTGCATGGTTCGTTTCTCTTGTAGATTACAATTATTGGTTGAAGTTTATCGTTGAATGTTCACAAGAATTGCGACAATTTCCAACGAATGTGTTGAATGAAAAACAAAAGAGTGAACTTCTTTAAAGACTCGTCTGTTGGTCAGAACACTTTTAGAGAAAATCGTGTCTAAAACTAATTTTCACCTTTCATCGTCGTTATTACGCGAACAGACATTTTCCTTGAACATAGGTGTTGAGGTTTACTTAATAAGTCGATTAAACTCATGCCTATGGATATTTGCCTCTTATAAACTGAATCATATTACACCAGTCATTTGTAACGACATGTCGATTAATGCGCGGCACTACGGTAATTGAACACTGTTGACCACGATAATAGCTCGAAATTTATCCTTATCTGAATGTGTCGCTGTGTTGTGATACTGTTGTCGCAACTATTTGGGTCACTAATTTTAATTTGCAAATTGAAATCATTGCAAAACTAATTAAAATGAGACAAGTTTACGTTTGCAACGCATAATAATTGAATTAATGAATGTTATTCACGAAATGATAATAAAAATAATTTAAATGTTTATTGATTTAAAAGTTTGAAAAATTTAAATTGAATAAATTGACACTGAAACGAAAGCGTATCTAAACTCGTGGATTTAAATGCGAAAGACAAATGTTTGGCAAAATGAATTCACTTCTTTCAAGTGAATCGAATAAACATTCACAAAGATTGGAGAAAGAGTCGGATTTCTGTGTGAGCGATGACCGCGGATTAAAGCAGAGAACAACCGTCATTGAGTACACAAACAATGTTTATTTTTCTCATTGATTCATTGTTTCAGTCGAATAGCAATTTATTGTGCTTGTTTGCACGATGATATATCGTAACCTTAGAATGTTGCATATAATTGCAAATATTGCTTCTATTTTTCTTGAGAACACTTGTTTTCCAATAAGATTAACGAACAGTTTTGTTTCGAACAACATTTTCGAGTAATCTCTAATTGAGCATGTTCTTCTTTCTTAAAATGAAATATGCGATGCATTTGCAGTAAGACACTTAGTTGTAAACAAGTGTAAAATATTCATTGCAAAATATGACACTTTCTTAATTCAACGAAATATAAAGTGCAACGTAATTTGCGAACGAAAAGCAACAAAAATGTGAAACATTGCTTAAGCAGCAGTAATAAAGTTATGTTAAATCCAATTTGTTTTGAAGAGAAAAAAGTGCCGCAGTTTTCATTGAAAACAATGTAATCTAATAAAAGTTTTGTTTAACTTTAAAAGGATTAATTTTTTTGTTGTACTTTTATTACGAGACGCAAATTTTCGGAGCTTCTCATTTCTTCACTAGAATCACTTACGTTATTATACTGAAAAGCTACTCAAATATAAGTTCTATAACGTAAATACACTCATCTTAACATTTGCAAAAAACGTTGTTCAACTCATTTCCTCTGTGAATCTTCTCTTTATTTTCAAATCAATTCAATTCCATATCTTAAACTATTCGTGCGCAGTTTGCGTTCGTTTCGCAAAATTAAATACCCGAAAAACATCGATATTAAAAGAAGATTGATCAAAGAAAAAGTCAAATTCGAGAATAACTCCCTGTGGCATTAAACAAATGTAACAACAAAGTTCGTGATGCTGGACGACTAAAATCTCCACCTTTGCAGTAATTCAATCAACAAGCTTTCATAACGTTGTTTACGGCAAACAAATTGTTTCATTATTTTTTTGCAAAAGCAAAGAAGAACACATTGTTCTCAATTCTATTGAATTGCACTCAATTTACTTTTATTATCAACAAACACGAGTTTTACTCTTAAAATAGTGATCTGACGCCCAAACGATGACCATTGCATTATTGTCAGTAAAGTGTATCGGTCACTCGAAATGCGACAGAAAAGTAGTAAAGTAGTTGTTGTAAAAAAGTCGTAATGCAATTACTGCTTCTTTGTTTGATTTCGCTTTTAAGCGAAGTTAAAAGCGAACATCGATTCGAGGCGAAAGTGTTCGCGATCGTACTTCCCGACGAACAGTTACCGTTTTCGTTCGACACGTATTCTTTCGCATTAAAATTCGCCGAGAAAACAGTGAACGAATTGTACAACAATTTTCGAGTAAATGTAACCATTCGCAAAAGTTCAATGCGATGTGATTCAAGTGCTGCACCGGTGTACGTCGCCGAAGAGTATTACAGACGCAATCTGTCTGCCATTCTTGGTCCTAGCTGCACAAGAGGATTAGAACCGGTCGCACGAATGGCCTCCTATTGGAATGTACCGCTGTGCACTGCTGGAGGAATTGACATGAAATTCAAAGACAAAAACGTATTTCAAACGTTGACGCGAATTACATTCAGCATCGATCAGATCGGAAACGTTGTCTCGCATGTTTTCAAACACTTTCGCTGGAAGAATATTGC
Source organism: Leptotrombidium deliense (assembly GCA_003675905.2). NCBI lineage: Eukaryota > Metazoa > Arthropoda > Arachnida > Trombidiformes > Trombiculidae > Leptotrombidium > Leptotrombidium deliense. Next base: position 6,330 of record NCKV01001423.1, read on the forward strand.
ATTGATTGTCGACGAAACGGAAGACGAATACTCTTCGCTCAAAGAGTGTCTCAGGAACAGCTTACAAGACGATATAAATTTAAATGTCTTTACGTTCACTCGAAACATAAAGAGTTTCACTCGAATACTAGAACGCAGTTCTCGAGTGTCGCGAATATTCGTGATTGTCGCAGGAGGAGAAACAGTGCGAAAAATCTTGTTACAGGCGTACCAGCTGAAATATGCGAACGGTCATTACGCTTATTTGGCTATCGATTTCAAACCCGACGAAGAAATATTTCACTCTTACTCCTGGTATCGACGTGAAAACACTACTAACGACGAGGTTCTATTTGGCACAAATCCACATTCGATAATATTTAAAGTAACTTTCGGTCACAGGCGGCAAGAAAAATTTTCGATTCACTGCTCGTGCTGAGCATCCGGCAACCGAGTGGTCCAAAGTACGAAGCATTTGCAGCCAAATTAAAGGCGTTCACTGAAAACCAGACGAAAATCGATAACAATAAAGTGAGAGTAAACTTTGTTTACTTTATGAAAAAACAAAATAAGCCAAACTCAATATGCACAGTAATCGTTACCATAAATTTCTATTCTTGTTAGCTAAACTTGATAATCACGGGTGCATTTGACTGCATTGTAACTTATGCCTGGGCTTTGAATAGAACAATTTCGAATGGCGGTTCACCATACGACGGATATACGGTCAGCAGGGAAATGTGGAACACTTCGTTCTCGGACGGTGTGATCGAAGATTTCGTAATTGACGCGAATGGTGATCGAAAGGCTGACTTTACGCTGAAGGATTTCAGTTCGACTTCGGAAGAGATGACTGTGAAATGAAACAGTGCAATCAATGTTTTAACAAGCGTTCATTTATACTTGTAGGTTGTTGCCACATACAAAGGACTAATTGATTCACTTCGATTTATTCCCGGAACCGCGATTCATTGGCCTTCTCCCGGAAACAAGCCTCCACTCGACGTGCCTAAATGTGGATTCACCGGCGATGCTCCTCACTGTCAAAAACAAAAACGTTAGTATGCTATAACCTCAGCAATCCTTTCATCATTGCGTTCAATTTATCACTGCGAAAGCACAGTCGGATTATTTACTGTATACATTATCATCGCGATCGGTTCATTGATCGTATTGTCGATCATTGTTTCGTTGGCACTTAAATATTACAAAAGTCTGGTACTGGAAAACGAATGGTCTAGTTTGTGGTGGAAGGTTAAATGGGACGACATCATATTTGAGGAAAAATTGCCACGTTCCTTTGGCACATTGGTAAAAAGCGAAGAACATTTGCCAGTCATTGCAGAAGTTATGCAAAGACGTGAAAGTTCGAGAAACAAAAATAGTTCACGAATTTTCGAAACTGTTCCAGCCACTTATAAGGTACATTCAATCATATAATCAGTCGTATGCATAATTAATGTTCACTTTATTTCCGAATTCAATCATTTTTTACAAAAAGCAATGTTTCATTTTTGAAATACGAAAGTGTTAGAAAAAACGATAACTTCTGTTCTGCAAAACACTTCATTCGACGATCATTTTTAATTATTAATAATTAAGTATCGTTGATATTCGCGCGCAACTGACTTCCATAATGAATGTCAACGTTCATTAAGACATTCGTTTACTTTCACAAGCATGTGTTACAATTTACGAAAAGCAGTAGTGATACATGTTTTAGCTACTTTCTTTTTACGAGCTAATAACGCAAATCTGTATAAATATATGAATATTTGACAGGGAATGCAAGTCGCTGTAAAAAGGCTTCGAATAAGCAAGTTAATTGTGAACACTGAACTTCTGGTCGAAATGCATCAGATGCGTGACATTAATCACGAGAATTTGATTCGCTTCATTGGAGTTTGTCCGGAAGAAAATCGCACCACGCTTTTATGCGAATACAGTTCTCGTGGCTGTCTTGCCGACTTACTTCAGAATGATGAGATTACGATTGACTGGCCGTTCAGATTCTCGATAATCGCTGATATCATTGAAGGCATGTGTTTTCTGCATTCAAGTCCAATCGCGTTTCACGGCCGTTTGAAGTCCACTAATTGCGTTATTGATGGTCGATTTGTCGTTAAAATCGCTAATTTTGGACTCAGAGAACTTCGCCGGCAGTCGCGACTCGAGGCAGGAATTTTGTTGTGTTTGGATGCGACTTGTTTGCTGTGGACCGCACCGGAACACTTGAGAGGCGATCCGCAGTCAATTGGTTCACAGAAAGGCGACGTCTACAGTTTCGCTGTGATTTTGCAGGAAATCATTTTGCGCTCATCTCCTTTCGAAACATTGACAAAGTACACCAAATACAGAACTCCTTTGACCTATGAAGGTAAAAGATGCACATGATTCACATAATTCACTTCCACTCGCTGATTTCTCTTCATTTTTGTTTGCACTTAATTCTCATTTCTTATTTCTTATCATCGAATTTCCTTTTTCTTGAAATACTAGACACTACATTTTACCAGAAATTGTTTTTATCAAACGTGATTAATAAGCAGCAATTTATTATTAAGATAATTATGTTATTTGTAACCGAATTCGTTCAGCGATCGTTGAGCGCATTCGTGTAGGAACAACGCCACCGTTTCGACCTGAAATATCTCGCAATGACTGTCCGAGTGACCTACTTGATCTGGTGCATCAGTGTTGGGAAGAAGATCCACAAAAGAGACCTTCGTTTCCGGCGATTAGATCAATTCTGAAACGAACAAATATGTACGCTACAAAAATGCATTATTTCATTATTTTTCTTCTCCAAAGAAGCACAAATGTGATTGAATTTCTTTTTTGCGTGCATTAGTGGATACGATGGCGACAATTTCTTGGAAAACTTACTCTCCCGAATGGAACAGTACACCAATAATTTGGAGCAATTAGTCGAACAGCGAACGAACGCATTTCTCGAAGAAAAACAAAAAAGCGAAGAATTGTTGTACGAAATATTACCACGAACAGTCGCTGATCGACTGAAAAACGGAGAATCGGTTGAACCCGAAAATTTCGAGTGCGTTACAATCTGCTTTTTAGACATTGTTGGATTCACTCGTCTGTCAGCCGAAAGCACACCGATGCAAGTGGTCACTCTTTTGAACGATCTTTACACTTGCTTCGACAACATTATTACTGGCTTCGATGTGTACAAGGTAACAAGGCATTACGAGTGCACTTTTGCCGTACGTAATTGTGATGTATGATGCTTATAAGGTGGAAACTATTGGCGATGCTTATATGGTTGTCTCCGGATGTCCGATTCCAAATAAAAGTCGTCACGCGAAGGAAATCGCGCGTATGTCTCTCGCTTTACTAGATGCCATCGATGTGTTCGAGGTGCGACACAAGCCTGACCAGAAGATTCAACTTCGCATCGGCATTCATTCAGGCCCCTGTGTCGCTGGTGTGGTCGGTATCAAAATGCCGCGTTACTGTCTTCTCGGCGACACAGTGAACATTGCGATTAGAATGGAATCGAGTGGACAAGGTTTGTACAATCTCTATATTATTGTGTGTGCGTTCTCGACGGAAACATTGCTTTTCTAATCTCCATGTTCTCCATTAAAAGAAATGCTGCTTTTAATTAAGATTAAGCTTTGTTGACACAATCGATAAATGCGAAACATTTGTGTGCTTAAATCGAGGCACTTTTTTGCGTTCGCTTTGCTTTTGGAAAACTTCAATAATTAATGTTTGTCTCGGTGAAAAAATATTCGCCAATAGCTAAGCAATTCTCACAATGCTTTTTGCAATTAACTTTTTTTCGTTTTCTGTTATTTTTGTTACTGTTTTTTGTTTCGAAACGCAGCGATGAAAATCCATGTCAGCGAAGAGACGCAGAAACTGTTGGAAATTTATGGAACATTTGTTTTGGAACAGAGAGGACTCGTTGAAATTAAGGTTTCAAAGACCCATTTTCATTTATTTTCACCATTTCTCGTCGAATGTCTTCTCATCTGTTTTCTTTTTGTTAGGATTTAA
>NCKV01001424.1:0-10327 GCA_003675905.2 Leptotrombidium deliense
GTTAACCAACAGCGTGAGACAATTTTACAGATACAGAACATAAATCTACCAGAAAATATTGTTCATAAGTTTTTAAAGTTGATGTCTTAAATTTTAAATGGAGAATTGAAGGGGTTTGAATGCAATGTTGGGGGTAACAGATGCAACGGAGGTTTCGTACGTAGGTGAATATACAGTTGCCGAGACGGCGACGGAGCGGAGGTAGTGTAACAGAGATGGAGACGGCGACGGAGGTAAAATTCACCTCCGTATTAATCTCTAATTCAAACAAATTCAATATTTCAATGTTTTCATGCTTTTTATCATTTTTTATGCTATTGGAATTATATTTTCTACTACTGTTTAGAACAATTCGTTTCCTTCGTTTTACATATCCCAATAAACTAAGATGCATACAAGAACAGAAAAACTTAAAAGAACAAATAAAATAAAGTTAAAAACGTCGGCGGTATTCGTAATTGTTGCTGAAACTGTTTGCCCTGTTTTTTTTTCGTTGTCGTTGTTTTCTCTGTACAAGTCATTTTATTTGGAGCTCTAGTTGTTCACTGATTAATCACTGCATCAAAGTCGTCATTTTTATGGTTGTAACATTCGCTGTTTATATTAAAGAAATGGGTCAGTAAAGCTTCTTTGTTCGTGGTGCAGTGTTCATGGACGATGTTAATTTTTGGATATTCATCCATTCAGTGTGCTAAATCCATAAAACCACCGTTCACGAAAAAGTAGCCTTCATAATTCAGAGTTAACACTGCATCAATGGAATCATCCATTAAACCGAACAATCCTACTATAAGCTTTTGTAAACGAATTGGGTCACAGTGGCTATATTTTTCTACTTTAGAAGCTGTCCAATTTTTTCTATAAAATAAATACTTCACGCATATTGCTATTAAACCAGGCAACATCAGCAAGTTTTATGAAGCGAAAATTACCAAAAACTTTCGTATATTCATCAATATCACCTTCAACGTTATAAAACTTTTGTTCCTGTTAATCGAAATGAAACAAAAGATGTTTCGGTAACGAGACGATGCTTGTCGATGCAGTTAAACTAAAAGACGCGATTACGTTTGCGGTTATGTAACATACACCAAAAATGTGTTTGTTACACTTATGTTTCATTTCATTTTGCTAAATCATGACTTTCAAATTAAATGAACCGTAGCCTGTATCCAACAAGTGGTCACCGATAATATTTCCCTCTTTGGCATACGATATTGGATTATTTGCTACGAAATAAACGCAACGAAAATCAGATAGCTGTCAAAAGAAACATCCGTTGTAAAAAAACCTTCAATTAAAAAATGTTCAATTAATTTTGTACAAAATGAGACACTGCTACGAGCCATTAACTGTGATCTCCTCAACAATAGTTTCGTGGTCTGAAAACGAGTACCAACTTCTGATTTTGTATTAAAGTTGTACGTCACTGGTACAGTAGAACCTCTCGAGTAAATACCTCTCGATTATGAAAACCTCTAGCGTCAACAAAAGTTTTTTACGTCCAAATTAAATAAATAGACCATATAATGCGCCTCTTCAGTAAGATCAACTCTCAATTATGAACAACTATTTTCCGTCCAAAGTGTTCCTATTCGAGATGTTTTACTGTATTGTTTACGAAAAAGGCAATTGCGACTTTACGTAACGTTCGAGTTATTTAACAGCGGAATTACAACCACGTCTATCACAGTTTTTTTACACAAATATTGGTCTTTTAAACTTTTTCTATTCCACAAATAACTACGTTTGAATGTGCCTCTTTCTTATCGCACCCTCCCTAATCTTCAGTAAAAATGGTTTTCAAGATGCTGAAGATACATCGATGACTTTCCATATAAACTGTTCTTTTACACTTGTAACGGAATTGGATTCATAATAGTGTTGCAAACGGAATTAAACAATCAGTTCCGAAGCGTTCCGGTTCCGAAGTAAAACGGTTCGGAATCTCCCGAACCCGAAAATTTTTAATAAATGAATCGGGAGGTTCCGATTCCGAATTTCGCCAATCGGAGAGTTCCGAAAAGTTCCGAAGCGTTCCGAATTCGGATAATTTCAAAACGTCAACGCTTCGGGACTTTTCGAAATGTTTAAATTTCAAAAATATACGATAAAGCAATTTCAGTCGGGATTACTTCATTTACGGTGGTTTACAACATGACCGTTTATCTGCGTAGAAGTTAAAACAGGCAGCTGCCCTTGCAGTCGATTTTTGCAAAAAGGAAGTTCGTGTTAAAGGGGATCGTTGAGTATTGGACACGATAGTGTTCGGAAATGCTCGGAACTCTATTTCGAAAGTTCCGAAAATATTCGGGAAAATCGTTTGCCGAAAATTTCGGGAATACCGTAACTTGAAAACCATTTCCCGAAATTTTCAGAAATACCATTTCCCGATCCCGCGCGAGATTGAAATTTTTTTCCGATTCCGTTCCGATTTTGTTTTTCAAAATTTCATTTCCCGATTCCGCTCGAACTTCGGAATTTTCCGATTCCGATTCATTTTGCCGAAATTTTTCCGTTCCAATTGCAACACTAATTCGTAAGAAGAAAACATATTACATAACCATTGCTCATGTCAATTTCGTGCAATTTTCGATGAACGTTATTACCGTAAAAATATCACTTGGTTGTATAAAGTTAATAAGTTTCAAATGAGGTGAAAAAGTAACATACCACAGTTACGTTGATTAAAATGATGAAATATTACCTAAGATTCTCGAATTCACTAAATACGGTGCAGATCGATAGATTAATATGCTAACTAAATAAATGGGAATTCCTATCCATAACATTCACGCAAAATAAATTTTTAATTAAATCTACACCAAAAATGCTTGATCGAAATGGTTTTATATTAATTCGTCATCCGCCTATGCCTATTCCTTAATTTTCGCGTTCTGGATTCACATTTATGTAATTTGTATGCATAAAGCCTATTGACACATGCAAATCGTAAATAATATGATTCACAAAGTCAATTGCTTTAAATTTGCAACTTTTGAATTTTTGTTCCTCATGAACTACACACTTTTCTAATCACTGATGATGTTTGGGAAGATATAAGCAACTTGTTATAAATGAATATTTAAGTGTTTTATTGTTGTTCAGTGTATCTGCAACCAGCCTTGCTACAGATATAATGGAAAGTAATGAAAATATGAACCATGAATGAGCTTTTTTCTGAAACAATGAGCTGAAACCAATTGAAATTAAAATGGGACTACATACTCAATGGTAAATGATTTGTGTCTGTCCTTTCGTAAGTTGTGTTTTGTGTGAAATACGAGATAATCGTTAAACCTTTCATATGAATATAAAAAAAAGGTTTCCAAAAGTTGAACAACGACTATAATCCGTTCTGGTATGCGCACATGTTCTAAATTGAAACTAGATCCTCGAGACAAGACAAGACAAGACAAGACACAAGACTCTCGAAAAGCGAGATCTCGTTTGCAACACTGTTTCAAGTGGCTCTGATAACAATTTGTTGAAAATGATATATAAAAATATTGAGAACATGGATAAACCGCTAATGTAGTTATCAGATAATGAAGGATTCGCACTGACTGCATAGCGTATGTCAAGTAATAATTTATTCTTTTTATAATGTAACGTTTTGTATTGTCAGCTAGAAAATGATAATATAAATTTCTATTTAATAGAATAAGTCGCTTCGTTGCATTCTCAAAATTTATTCTCTGGTTTTTCTGATACACTAAATTTAAATTATTGAAAACGCTGTCAGATTTTGTCATCGTTTTTATTCCTTGCTATAATGTGCTCTTATTTTTCACCATTAACGTGAATGATATATTATTCAATTCAATTGTTCAATTGTTAACGAATTTGGATTGCTGAATAAACTGACGGAACAAACTTCATATGGTGAACACAGCAAGCATTGAATGTTGCGATCATACAAATTTCGATAATTAACTCTGGTGTAACGTAACCATCCATTTGCAAAAAAAAACTTATTCACCCATTGGGTTTCTTGTGAAGCACTGTTACCATGCTGTAAAAGATGTTCAATTAGTACCGTCGTATTTTTCAAAAAACAAGTAAATTGTAACAAAGCATCATTTTGTCGATCAATAATTTGTTAACCGGATGCTTTGAAATGCAAATTTAATGATTTTTAAAACACTCGTTACACGGCCTAAAGTTTTTGATGTAATTATTGTATGCATAAAGTTATGAATTCTCAGGGCATTCGTTTATACTCTCATTAACGTTATTATCTAACATTTCATTGTTAACACTCATAGTGTGAAATTATTAAATTATTTATTGAATATCATCTTCAATTAATCTTTCCCTGGAGCATAAGGATGGAGATGTCGAAATACAATAATCTCTGTAAGTTGATTTTTCGTCAATTCGTAAGGAGTAGCATTTTACAATAATAATCATTACCAATAAATCGATATTATGATGCTATGTTTTTATTCTGCTCAAACTCAGTTCCCTTTTTACGTTGCGTAAATTCAATTGATATTTCGATAATATCGACTAACATGAAAACAAGCATTCGGTTGAAAATAAGGTATTGACATATTTTCAGTGCCATAACATGTCATTATAAAGTAGATTTGAATGTTTTTCTGAGATTTCTGAGGACTACTCATTTGTGTAAAAGGTTCAAAATGGAGTGGTACAATCAACGGAAAAAAACTGTTAAATTTGGCATTATTACGGCGTTCTGTGCTTCTATGTTTTACCATCTGATTATTGCTTTATCGATTTATTCAACTTATCCAACATTGTTAACAATCGAACCAATTTTGGAATTAAAGAATATATCACTGACGTTCATGAAGCAACATGCTAACAAAACAATTTATGGTATGAAGAGTGTCATAAAATCGGATTCGTCATACAACATTATTAGTATGAAATACCAGAGGAACCAGCAATCAGAATTTATTAACGCAAGTAAGAAAGTATACGCTACGAACAATAAACTGTTCTTTCATTTTCTGGCTTCTAATGCACAAAGATACATCATTCAGAGAGAACGTAGATATCGCGGGGTTAGCTACGCGATTAATATCAATCCATCTTTATCAAATGATTATGAGTCCCTTTTACCGTTTCTTATGCTGAATTTGCGCATTAATTATTACTACATGTTACCAAAACCATTCGAATCCAACTGCTTTAATTACACTGACATTGATTACAATGACAGACATCATTGTTTATTTAACTGTTTCGAATTTAACCTAAGAGTCATATGCTATAAACTTTGTAATTTCTTTGATTGTTATTTTGCAACAACTAAAGCTGAATTCTCATTTGTATTTAAGCAAGAATTACGCAGGTCACCATTCAGAGAAAGAACGCATACTCTTATTCCCTTATTTTCCTTTGGCGACTTATTGGTTTCTGTATCTGGAGTTATATCTTTCTGGTTCGGTTTATCTATTTTAGTTACATATGATTTGATGTTTGTTGTTTATCGAAACGTTCATGGCCATGTAGTAAATATAATTACTAAATACAGATCCATTATTTTACCAAATCGAATGGCGATCACATTGCATTTACAGTCGACAAATACTGTAAATAAATGTAAAGTATTCACAACGGTAATATGCTCAATTGCTGCATTGTGTCAGTCATTCGGTTATGTGATTACTTTTTTTAAATATGAGTTTGTTGTGGATATTGATTGGAAATTCGTAAACGAACAAATGTTGCCTCCAATTTCACTTTATATTAATTTTGACCATATTGTAGACTATTGCTACAAGTTGAACAATGAAAAGCATAATATAGATCAAGCATTTATAAATCGTTCACACATGTTTTCATTGACCATGAAAAATAAAAACAATTTCTGTCCTAAAAAACATTTATTGGACTTTATGAACGACCAGCATATAAATGACACTTTGATTATTTGCTGTGTATATTTAAATAACAACAAACAATGTATTCACTGTTCCGAATATGGTGACCCAATTTACATACAATTGAAAAAATCAACCATAATTTCATTTTTTAAACATGACAACAAACTACGTAATCAAAAATACAAATCATTCACTATTCATATTGAAGTACCGCTTTACTTTGAATTTCTCGATAACGATGAGCTCACCCACCACACACCGAAACCATTTATTCATCCTCATGGTATAACCAATTTTATATTCACAGAAAAAACAAAGTCTACTCTAAAGTATCCATTCAAGACAAATTGCGTTGACCTCGAGGAACATCATCAATGCTTTGAAAATTGCGTTATTGAAAATTCGAAATATTGCAAACCTCATGTTTTTGAGATTTGTGAATCACGATGTTTACAATTGGTATGCTTCAATGCTATATATCAATTTCAATTGAAAACCTGTAATGTCTCAATGTTGATCAGAAAATCGATCATTGTTGAACGCAGTGGTGTAAGCTTAATACATACGGAAACCTATAGACCAAAAGTATATAAAATTGATCTAATCAACAATCTGTTGGGTGCATGGATGCTCTGGATTGGAGTTCCGCTTTATTTGATTGCGTTCAAATTTTATCGAATATCACGGTTACAGCAGACATTCAGAGCGCATAATGTGTTTATTCGGTGTCCAACTCAAATTAAATTTATTTATGTCACACTTCACATCATTTACGCAACTTTTGCAATAACGCACTGGACTAAATTCCTCACTGATTATGCAAAGAATGAAATTGCGGTTGAAACACAGTTTTCTCTTGAACCAAACGATTTCATTCTTATTTCGGGATACGAAGTGAAATTTGAAACAAATACGCCTCGTTGTAATGCCAATTTTACATTGTCAATGGAACCTTGTTTGGTAAAATTTTATTCAAGGCATTGTATGCTTTTTACGCATATTTCATCATTTCATTCGAGCAATATTCAGCGTTTACTGCACCAAAAGTCATTGATGCGTTTTGCTGTATTCATTTTCATTGTTATTAATCCTGTTGATTTCCATATGCTTAATTATAGTGTTTATGGCTTATCTGTAATACCAATTAAGAAATCAATTATTCAGTATGAAAAAGTGACAAGAGATGTTAATGCTGTTAAAGCGACTGTTGAATGTATCGATATTAATCTGGAAAATGGAAAAGATTGGTTTCGAAAATGCAAATCACAATGTGGAACAAGCGAAAGTGAATATTCTGATCTTTATGAGGGATGTATTAACGATTGTACCAAACCTTTGTGTATCACTCATGAATACTACTTTTCTGAATTACCGACAAGTAGACTAGGAAAATCAAACGTGACGATTTCAATCAATAAAAATCATTACGTGAGTTCTAAATACATATTGAGCTACAAATTCACATCTCTTGATTTTCTTAATTACATGGCTCATATTTCAGCTGTATACTACGATATTTGTGTTTATTCATTTTACTTATTTTTTGGTAATGCTATGAATAAAATATATAGTTTAGTTACATAAATCATCACGTAATTACACAACAAATCAAGAAACTATAAATGGAAATTTCATTACAAAAAATTCCATTTTTACAAATTCAATCACCTACTGAATGTTGAACATTTGAGAAGAGAAAATAAATATCTCGTGACATTTCGCACAAGTGTATTTTTATTGAAATAAAATATAAAAAGACAGTTTGTAAAGCTCACTCTCTTAACCTAGGTTACTAAGCAGCCAATGATGAATATTTATTGATTGAAAAATTCTGTATTGTGCTTTTTAGTAATTCAAATTCGACTTTATATAATTTCGGTACATTTTGCTATTGATATACATATTTCAATAATACTGTCACTTTATGATTTATGTCTAAATCTAATAAAACGCGTTAAATGCATATCTCAAATAAAAAAACATGTTGAATTTGCTAAAAATGTTAATAACGCTATAGAGATATGTGTCTTCAATATCGTGTATAATATGTTGTTAGAATGTGTGCAAAATAAACACAAACATAATATCACTATTAACCAACGACTCAAATTTTCTGTTTGAGAAGACATTCGAACGATTTATATATTTTGCTTATATTATAAATTTCCGCATATTCAAATGGGTTTAATTTATTGAATGAAATAAACAAACATACAACGTCACATATTTTGTGCATACAGTAAGTAATATATATTTACGAAATCTGTCATTCGACATGCGTGTGCATAGTGCAAAAGAAAATAAATCTAACGATATATTTTCAAAAATTGAATCACACAATGAAAGGATTTACAATTTCTAAAAGCGTTAAAATTGATTCCATCAACTGTGTGATACGTATTGTCATATTTAACAAAAAATTCTTGAAAAATCGCGTAATTTACGAGTGAATAAATATCGAACTGCATAAACTGTGAATCCGAACCAGATTTGCAAATTAGTGCTGAAATAAAACAATATATCGATTGTTTCAAATTTTGGACGTAAGATGTATTGTAACGATTTTCTGTCTGATTTCATCAGCTTTATGGTAATCGATTTGTTGATAAAAAAATTATGAAGTTCATCAAACGTTCTTCTTCGTTCAAAAGAAAAATGGTTATTAATTAAAAAATGTTCTAATTCACAATCAACGTAATTACATAATTGTTTGCAATCTGTGATTACATTTGACAGTTTTTCGCAATTTGATTCGTCTGAATCATCGTTCAGCGTTTGTATTTTGAATGTTAATTTATGGAGATTTCTAGCACATTTGCTTGTTACCTGAGTACCGCTTATTTTATTACAATCATAGAAACATTGATCTTGATTTTCATAGCGAATTGTTTTATAAATCAAACACTTTGTGTCAAATGGCAACGGCAACAAACGGTATGTAATTGTTGAAAATTCAATGTTATGATACGAATCAGGATCGAAAACTGAAATCATGTTTTCGTTGTTCATGTTTGGTCTTTTGTTTCCTGAGTTTAAGAAAGTGTAAATAAAAGCCATTGAATTAGTTGCAACGTTAACGTGGTTTACATTTCCAGTTTCTTGTTTGATCGTAATTGAATGATAAATATAATCAGTACCAAAATACAATTCATATTTCGGGCACCGAGAAAATGTTTTCTTTCCAATCGAACAATTAGCAATGAAATTAACATTGTGCAGCCTTTTCAATAAGTCTAGTTTAATGTATGCAGCGAATTGTTGTCCTTTATCGACCACAAGTTTAAGATGTTCAATGGATTCAGCAATAACAAGATTTGGAAATATTTCCGTCAAGTGCTTATCAATACTTAACTCAACCAAATAATTGCTCGAAAAAATTAGTTTAAATATTATCGAAGTTTGAATTATAAGGCCAAATAAGCAGAAATAGAAATAAACTAGTTTCACTTTGATAGATGAAATACTCAATGACTGCTGAATTGCAGCAACATTAGAAATAATGAAGTGTCTTCTTTCATAAAAACTTAATCCGAAATAAAAACCAAGAGTACTTGCGATATAAAAAACAGCGTCTAATTGATTGAATTTAGCATCCAGTATATAACTGTAGCTTATTGTTTTGGTTGGAGAAATGATGCGAACCACTGAGAAATCATTTCTTGTAAAAAACCTGTACACCTGATTCAATCGGTAAATTTCCAAATTACAATCTATCTTCCGGCAAGCGGATAAACATTTAGAAATAGTTTGTTTCCGATTCGGTTCGTTTATGCTCAAGATTCGCTTTAAATCATTGAAATCACTTGTTGGGTAATCTGCACTCGACTTATTTCGCTTGCTGAAATAATCACGAATGCACTCAGAATGGCAAACGCGTTGCGTTTGAAATCCAATTGTTTTGTAATCGAAACAATTTGTATGAAAAGGGTATTTCAGTAATTTAATCTCAATTTTCATGTAATCAAACACATAAGCAAAAGAAGACGTCAAAAAAGCCCAAGGGTCGAATATTCCCCCACCGCCCGGAATTTCATTCGCTTTGTGAATATTTAAACTGAAGTAAGATGGTACAAAGTGAAGCTCAATGAAATAAGGTTGCTTGCTATTATACTCTCTTATTTCATATTTCTTATCATATTTCTCGTCTCGTGAAAACAAAGTGTTATAAACGTTTTCGAAATCAATCTTCTCAGAGAATTCTGTCAAATGTGAACAATTTTGTCTTTTATTTTCCCCAACGTCGAATAATTCACATTTTAAAACATTTTCTTTAAATGGCAGCAATATTCTATGAATCATTGCAAATGTAAATGAATTTCGTATCGCGTCCTCGAACTGTTCAGATTTGCAAATGCGTGGATGATGATAACAAGCTGCTGTATCGTTTAACGCAAACTTAAAAAATGATGAAAATGTTACCGACGGAATCGCTTCGATGAGCGTTGTGTGAAACCTGATCCTCACTACAG
>NCKV01001425.1:0-10318 GCA_003675905.2 Leptotrombidium deliense
TTTAAGCATAGAATGATGTTTGCCGTCTCTGACTTTTTTCTCAAAGGTTGCTTCTGTATTCTTCATTTTAAGAGATGGATGAGTCTGTACGTCTCAATACTTTTCCCAGGAACAGGAAGCGAGAAATGCGATCTTAAGTTATGTTAGGTTGCATTAGATTACAGATTACAGAAGCTTTGGAAATCGGCGATCCGCTCGTTTTTAGTTATTGCAAACTTTTGCGTGTACTTATGTTTCTTCGCATTGCTGATGACTTCTTTTCTCAAAGCTTGCTTCTGTATTCTTCATTTTAAGAGATGCATGCGACACTTTTTCAAGAATAGGAAGCGAAAGTGAGGAAATGCGATTCTTAAGTTATGTTATACAGATTGTAGATTAGATTAGATTAGTTTAGATTAGGCTATAATAATTCTGATTCGATTAGATTATGCTTTAATTCTGGAGTTCAATAATCCTTCTTCCGAAAGTCGATGATTGCACTCTTTGAGTGACATTTTGTGTTCCTGTTCAAATGTGTATCGACTTCAGTAACTATTGTCGCGTGCATTCATTTTACAAAAGTTTACGAAAAGAGAAAAGATTCTTAAGTTATGTTAATAGAAAAATGGAAACTATGAAAATCAAACAAAGCAGGTGTAATGCTAATTAAATGCTAAGCTGTATTTTACATTCATATCTATACATTTGAGTATGTGGTAATTCCAATGAATCGTCGTTAGTACAGGTGCAATGAATGCTTTTTATAACTCGATGCATATTCTTTAGTAATGTTCATTATGTTACATAAGAACTTGTTTTAAATGTTTATTACAATGTTACAAAAATGGATTAACGTTAACATTAACAATTACATAAAATTGATTACAAAATGATTTTCATTTCAAAGAAATGTAATTTATAAAAGTTTTTCGAAACAATTTTTATTTTGACACTTTTACGACTTAAATTGATTTAGGAAACATGTTGAAGTGTGCAATGAAATAAAAATGACATATTGCGATGAGTACTTGGAAAAACCGCAATCTTCGCATTAGGAGTCAATTTTTGCGGCAGACTATTTTTTATTACATTCTTTAAGTAATTATTTCAATCACTTTTTTATTATAATTTATTATTCAATCATAATGATTAACAAAATAATATTTTAACTCATTCAACATGATGTTTAATTGCAAAATGAAGAATATGAAAATAAGGTCAACAAGAAATGCAATTTATATAATGTATACTAACTTAGTAATAAAACAGTTTGCATTGTTCGCATTCCAATAATAAAACAAATGTAATAAAATGTAATTCAATGAAAACAAATATTTACATAATTGTCTAACATACTCAATTGTTCTAAAAATATTCCCCCATTTGTTTCATTGTGAAATATGACCTTATTTCTAAATGTTATCTGCGGTTAAACTGTCTGCGATTTTAAGTTTAACAAACATGTGAAACAATTTATAATTTATTTATTTATTTATTATTCTTCAACTCATATCAACTTTTTTATTGTAACTTGTACAACTTTCGCGATTTGAGCTCAATTTTAACGGAAAATGTAATCTCTTTAAGAAAACATATACTTTTTAAATGCAAAAAATGTTTTGTTTATTTATTTTGCGAATTTTACATGAAGTAATATAATAAATGATGATAATTATGATATAAACTTCTTTAAATTCAATTCAATTCGTGTTCAATGAAATGAAATGAAAAAAGATTAACAATGTAAACAAAAATGTAAACTTTCTTCGCAATTAACTTTCTTGTTTACTTTTCATTAAGTTTTAAGAAAATTATAATTAAACAAATCAGGAAATGATTTTCATTTCTCAAGAAGTTTTTAGTTTCAATTTATTTTCATTTGACCCAATCTTGATGTCCGATTACATTAAAATTTTCATTTTCACATTTTATTATTGACACAGTAAAAATGTTGATTTTGTTTCTTCGATAATTATCAATTGAACGTAACTACAAATAAAAAGGGTCAATCGAATGTAGCGTATTAAGACACTTTTATTTTTGATAAAATTCAATTAACGATCATTCATTCAATACTTCTTCATCGTCTTCTTCATCATTGAAGTAACATTTTTTTGATTTGAAATCCAATCGCATTAAAACACATAAAGAACACATTTATTGAATTTAAAAGAAATGCAAATTAAAATGTTGTGCAATTTACTGAAACAATTTTGACGGCAAATTAAATTTGAAATGAAACGAACCGAATTTAAATTGTGTGTGAATTTGAAAGCCACATTTTTGAAAAGGTTAATGAATTCATTCATTCATTACTTATGTGACTGAAAGGCATGCAAATAACGAAAATTGAAATTATGCAAATTATAATTGCTTAACAGGAAAAGTGAATCAATTATTAAATCATTATCGATACCAAAATGAGCCTCTCATCAAATCTAAAAATATTTCTTTGCCAATTATTAAATTCGTTCATTAAAAAAGTATTAAATGAATTTGCAATGAATTTTCGTGTTCAATGTGTGTCCATAAACTGGACTTCTGACAGTAGAAAAATGGCTCCTTGAGGCAATGGACGAGGTTGAGGAGATAAAACAGTTGCCATCATTCTTTCGGTGTCAACTGCGGTAACACAAACAAAGCCTTGTACATTTTGTTCAATTGCGTCTGAAGCTGACGTCGAAAAACTTAGCGACAAAATGTGATGCAATAGCGTTAGACTGGGCTGAAGAGGCACCAGTTTAAGTTGGTTATCATTTGGTTTCATTCCGAGAGGCAAACACGAATCTGGAATCGACGGGGCGCCAATTTTGTAAACTTTCAATTGCGAAAACGGGATTTCAAAAGAATGCGGATAAAATTGTGTTGCTCCGGACGATGCTCTTATTGATGCACCGTAAAAGTATTCTTTGATTCGAGCGCATCTACCTTCTCGTCTCGTATCCTGTGACCTGACCACCACACCACCAGATTTCGGTGTAAATATTATCTTCACGAAACGAGGCAAATCACGAACCAACTCGTTGTACAATCGTTCCTGGTCTAAGACCAAAATCACATCGACTTCGAAATCTTTGGCAGCATTCAATAAGCTTTTGTAACCGCCACCAGTTACCCAACCACAAGTGTTTATAATGACTCCAGAATGTTTTACTTTCGGATCCTGTTCACGTTTTGCATTTACAGTTTGCGCCAATCTGGAGACAAGTTTTGTATATAGTGACATATTTGCACCCGGCGATAGACCGCCGAAATGAACAATGTACGGAGCTGCCTGCGAGAAACCTTCCTCCACATCTGCCGGTCTCTCAACAACACTACAACCAATAGTTCCTGGAATGCCTAAGCTCGCTTGCCCAACATCGATATCAACGTGAATTGGATTTCTGCCTCGTCTTACAGCGTAGTTTAGCAAAATGCGGCATAGCGTTGTTTTGCCGACGTCTGTTGGACCACAAATCATAACTGTCGGTCCTTTGCGGTCCTCTTCTGCAGCTTTCTCTCTCATATTTTCTAGACAACCGTGAATATTAGCGTAAAAATTCATCGGTGTTTCTTTGGCGATGTAAGCAACTTCAGTGTTTCCAATTAAATCAATATTACAGCCATGCCACGTGTAGACCCCGACCTTCGCTCCGGAATCAAACGAATAACGTCTTCCTTTCATAAGTTCAGTGCCAAACATTTCTGCGAGTCCTGAGCGTAACTCCAATTGAACCTGAAAATGCAAACAATGATTAATAATTAGTTGACGCAATCACGCAATTCATTCATTACTCTTTCATTGTTTTCCACTTCAAATCGCAATTCTTGATCTGCTTCTAGCCTGAATTCTTTAACATTGTCGTCTCCGTGAATACCATTGCCTTGCGTTTCGTTTTCCACTTTTGTTTCCATATTTAAACACGTTTTTACGCGATACGAACAAATGACACGCGAAAGTGCGCTCTCGTTGCTATGGAAACGTCAACCATTCTTCTGCTGCACTTTTAGTCGCTTGCAAAAGTTACGAACGAAACTTTGCTTAATTCTCACACAGTGTCATTGCAATAAATAATATAATTATTAATTGAATCAAATTTTAAAATTACAAGAAACTGATTGCGTGAACATGTATAGTTAACTGTACAAACACATTTATTTGTAAAATTTTACTTCGAATGTTGAAAGAATTTAAAGAATAACGTTTTTATACATTTTTACTACAGTCAAAAGATCAGAAATGAAAACACACTTTTGTGTCCAATTTCCAAATAACTAACATTGGAAAATTCGCGAAATGATCTTCAAACATAAAGAATTCCAATGGATGTGTGATTCCATTTTTGATTGTTAACTGTACTTTGCGTAGATGACAAGTGTGTGTATGTGTGGATCTTTTCATCTGAGATGTGCAACATGTCAACTAAATGACTTGGTACAAGTATAAGTTAATTAAATTAGATTTGAGTTTACAGCTCATTTCACTTTAGAAGCTGTAGCAGTCTTTTTCTTTTTTTTACAACGAGGACATAACCAAACTTCTTCAGCTTTTGGTTTAACAATAATGCCGACACAAATCCAATGATACCAATCTTCACACCCATCGCATCCGATCATTGGAGTCCCATCGTCTTCTTTTTCACATTGTGGACACACCCATACTTTCTCTTCTGGTTCATTATCTTCCACCAGTCGAGATATAAGCGGTGGATTTTTGGGCGGTCTCCCCCTTCCTTTACCAGTTGATGTCTTTAGTTTCTTTTCGATTTTAGGGACAAGTGTCGGAGTTTTTAAGCTCTCATTAACCGAATCTTCAATTTCGTCCTCATCATGATCACAATGACGTTTATTGTCTTTTAATCGTTTATCTTTACACTTCTTGTTTTCAAGTTTATGCACAATTTGCTGCTGCTTTGCAATACATCGATCACAGAACCAAGAATCTTCATCTTTCGGAGGTACTTTAATTCCAACACAAACCCAATGATACCAATCGTCACATTCATCGCAACCTAAAATGATAATCATTGATAAATGTAAAACAACGAAATCCATCTTACCGATCATTGGAGTACCGTCGTCAGGAGTTTTGCATGCAGGACAAATCCACAATTTTCCGCCGTTCTCACCGGTACTAATAGTCTCCGTAATTACGGTACAACTTGCAGCATCGGTCAAACTTTTGGACAAAGCTTTCTCTCGCAAACTATTTTTGCGTTTCTTCTTGTCTTTCTTATCTTTATCATCAACTATCTTTTTGTCTTTCTTAATGCCAGGTGAAATCGGTGGGGTTCCTCCTTGAATAACAATTTTCGTCGAAGAAGCCGTCGAAGAGGGTGAAGGAGTGGCTGACGAAGTACCACCAGATATTTTTACAGTCAGTTTGGGTAGCACTACGTCTTCATCCTTAACCTCCTCATCGCTGAATTCTTCTGAAACGTCTAATTTCTTAGGCTTCTTTACCTTTTCTTTTTTCTCATCTCGAATAGTTTTCTCCTTTTTACGCTTATCTTTCCGCTCCTTTTTCGGTAAACTCAAAGGAAGGGTGATGTCAGGTAAAGCTTTCTTTTCGGCTAATGTCTTTATTGGAGGTTTCGGTGGAATGATTCCGCTGTTTAATGAATTGTTTTCGAAGTGCGCCCCATGACCATAAACATTCGCTGATGACTCAAATCCTGAATCAGATCGATTCACAGGTGAAAATGATGAAGGCTTAAAGAGCACCGGTGGCTTCGGATACGCAGCCGGTTCTCCTTTAGTAAACAGGGGAGGAGTAGGCACTGAAGAGATCGGTGTACCGGTAGAAAGATTCGAGAAGGGATTAAAAAGGTTGCCGGTGGGCGATAGGGGCGTTGTCCCCGGTGAAACTTTCGGAAATGAATTTGATGAAAATGAACTTTGAAATGAATTAGCGTTTTGCTGTTTTGTTGAATTTGGTGGTGAATTTAACGAAATTGTAGGTTTCTTTGGACTCGATTTCTTTGCTTTCTTTTCTTCAGATAACGACACAAGTATTTTTGCTGCCTCTTTATCGTCTTCTTGTGACCGATTCGCCGGTGGCGAATTCAATTTCAACACATCATTCACGGAACTGTTACTAGCATCATCGTTGAAGTTGTAAATATCTTTTGGAATGATTGCTGCAGGTTCATCTTTAACCATCGATGTTTTGATGACATCATCAATTGTCTCTTCAACTAATTGACCTTTTTTCTTTTTCATCTTTTTCTCTTTCTTCTCCTTCTTCTTCTCTTTATCCTTATCCTTAGACTTCTTCTTCTCTTCGCTTTTCTCTTCTTTCTTTTTGATGACTTCATTTTCTTCTTCTGCTGCTCTAGCGATTACAGCTGAAATACATTCATCCACAGAAATGTCATTAATCGACATCGCTTTGTGATGATTGTCTTCAATGAAGTTTCTCAGACTAAATGATTGATCAGGATAGTCATGGTTTCCTTCATCCGATTTCGGTGACTTAGTCATTGCTGGGGACGGAGTTGCGGTCGGAGTGCCGCTCGTTAAACCAGAGACCTTAATTGACAAGCTCCCAAAGCTCTTCTTATCTTTTTTCTCTTTTCTCTCTTTCTTTATTTTCTTCACAATTAATTCCTTACTTTTCGAGTCCGCAGCTGATTTTGCACTGGAATTCTCTTTGTTTTTCTTCAACCGTTTTTTGTCTTTTAGTTTTAGTTTCAAAGGCGATGGAATCTGTTTTTCTCTTACTCTTTGTTCATCGTTGACATCGTTGAAAGAGTGTTGCTTATCATAATGTCCTCTGCAAACTCTATCGAACAGATCCTCTTCGTCGTAGTCTTTGGGTGGCAGTTTTGCTTCGGGATGTCTTCCTTCTCTGCCGTTGACGCCAACAATTTGCCCATTACTTGCAATGTATACAGAAGTCGGTTGTGTGGCTTCCAGTTCACTGAAACCGCTAACCTTCAGAGAAGGAGCAGTCTTCACCGCACCAATAGCGTCTTCCCTCTTGCCTTGAGCTCTTTTCGCGGCTGCTAACTCTGAGGCCGGTTCTTCAGTCTCGTTCAAGGTAACCGATTCAAGGCCTTCTCTAATCGTAGTGTCCACTAAAGTTTGTAACGACGGAAGCCATTCGTTGTAATACTCTGCTCGCGTTTGGATTTCGGACTCGTCGGTAAAAGTAATTCGCGAACAACCGCGCGCGTTCGGAACTGGGATTCGCGGCACTTCGCCTTTCGCGAACTGCACGGGATCAACGTTACCGTAATAGTCTTCTAACTCAGGTATTGATATGTCGAATTGTTTAAAAGCTATTGCTAAATCGTCTAAGTTTGGTTCTGTTCTGTTATAATGATTGCACACTGCAGATGTAACTTTGCCGATTTCTTGGATGTATTTTCTGCACACTTCTTTTAGTATATCGAGAGACTGATTACCGATTCCGTTCCAGCCGACGTTTTGACAGATTTGTGATACAACCAGACGTAGCACTTCATCGTTGTAAGTTACAACCATCGTTTCTTGGTTACAACGAAAGTCTGTTTGTATCGGCGAATAACGACGAAATTCTCGAATTCAATGTCATTTATGCGTTTCTTTTCTTTCGACCGTTCATTCGCCAAACGTTCAGTTAACTGCAAAACTTTTGCGTCATTTTTTAAGTGTAAAAACAACGTTTAACGAACATAAACGCAGAGTGGCGAACAACGATCCTATTCTTTCGAGTCGCACTCAAACACTGAACAACTTTTCAACACAAATGTCTCTCCGCTTCGAAACGGTTCCGGAAATTCGTTGCAAAGGGAGCTTTGTGTGAATACAAACGTTCGTTCGGCACTTCAGCGCCACACGACGAATGCAGTCACTGTTTTCACTTTTCAAACAGATTTTGCACCGCTTTCTCGCATTTTACTCTTCGCTTTGCATTCTACTCTTTAAATCAATCATTGGTAAGAGACTGTTAAAGACTGTTAATGAATTCATTTTATTCTGAGAATATTAGTTTGCGCTGAGTTCATTGCTTAGTAATCTGCTTAACGTCTTCATTTACTTTAGAGAACTGTTCCACTGTTACACCAGCATCGTTGTAGTATTCTATGTATGCTTCCAGCAGCGCATTATAAGTTCTACGAAAGAGTATTTGATGAGAAATGAAAACAGTAAATTTACGTACTCTGAGTCGATGTCCAAGATATATTTTAACTCTTCTATGTTACGCTTAAATTCTTGTGATTCTTGAATAGCAATCTTGAGTTGTTCTTGTTCTTTCTTTATGTCCATTGTTCACAATTCTGTTCTATTTGACGCCTTTCACTGTTTTCATTCTTGGAACGTGCGACAACCGTTCGTGGAACGGTCCAATTGTTTGCTTTGCTTTGCGTCGCATTGCGTTACTCTTTTACAGGTTTCGCGAAACACAAATTTTGACTTTACAAAAAAGCAACAATCTTCGACATTTAGAAAGCTACTGTTTTCTTCGTCAGACGAAAACATTCTATTCTATGTTTCTTTGCGAACGAAACGACACTGTTTTTGCAGAGTGTTGCAGACGAAGCACGTAAGCATGAGTGAAACATTTCACAATAACAACTTTATCGTGAACTGTGTTCATTAACTTTAATTGCTTCATTTCCTATTTTATACTTTTATTTTGTTAACAGTTTACGTAAACGACATAAGATAAATTTTGCGTAGGAAGTGTAATCGGAAATAAGAAAAATTAATAAGAAACACAAGCTGCTGTCTTCTAGTTGTTTTAATTAAAAAATTCAGTGAATACACATTCACATTCACACAGTATTGTATTGTGATATTTATAGTGTACATGTTTTACATGTGCGTCAATAATTTCCTTTCTTTTTCGTTTAATGTTTATCGTTGCAAAAATAATTAATAATAAGAAAGAGAAGGAAATGATGAATGCATTTCTTAAAATAAGTTCGTGAATACACTTTTCGTAAGCTTCGTAGTTTAGTAAATTGAAGTGTAAAATTAAAAACTACATTTACATATACAGAATTTGTTCAATTTAAGGCAAATTGGTTTTGCATACATTATGTACTATATGTAACAGTATGTGTAATTACTTTTTCCGAATGTTTTCAATTTTTTCTATTTCCATGAGAATCTTAAGTATAATAAATGTGTTACTATACTCGATTATAGCAGGGAATTCCGATTGATGTAAATTATTTTAGTTTTGTTATGTGAATAATGAAGTTAAGAGTAAAGAGGTCATTGTGTTCATATATTTTATTCATTTCTCTTTCCGTTCAATGATTTATTTTCACTTTTTTAACCTCAAAAAAAGAATTGAAAAGACTTGTGATGAGTACAAATGTTTTCAAACTTCTCTTATTCTTTTCTCCTCCTTCTTTTCATTTTCTTCGCCTTTTCTTATTCTGTAAATACTGACTTACACAAAGAAACGTTCAAAAATGTTTCAAAATTATTTGTTTGTTGTGGTTTTGTGAATACATGCAATTCAATGTGAAAGAATAGCCGCGATCCAACTCTGGAACGGACTTTCACTTACTTTGCTTACGGACTTACTGGAATGGACGGACTGGTCTTGCGAGAGCACGAATAGTTTAGTGGTCACTTTATTACTCTCATTACAAATAACAACAGTAAATGTAACTGTCTTATACATAAACTCAGAGGAAGTAAACATGCAAAAGATGACAACTTAATTGTAATTGTAATAGCTGATCAGGTATAAAGATAAGTGATGTAATGTTGAGGGATACAAGCGCACTGCTTGCAAATGCCTCAAAAGTATGATTGTGAGTTTTCTTATTCTTTTCTCCTCCTACTCTTTTCTTCATTTTTTGTAAATACTGAGTATGTACACAAAGAAATGACGAAATCAAAATGTTTCAAAAAAGTGAGAAAATTGTTTGTTTTGTTATGGTTTTGTGAGATTGCATACAATTCAATGCTTAAATGAGTACGAGTGTACGAGTATGGATTGAAAAATGTTTGAGGTATTACATAACAAAATGTTTTTCTTTTTTCTTTTATAATTAATGAATCGGAACAAGAAAAGATTTCTCGAGTTTTATGGACGTTATTGAAAAAACATTTTCCTTTGATTTTAATGATGAGCACAATATATGATGTCATGCGATCAGTTTCCTCTTCATGTTCATTTCAATTGATGTAGCACACATATGATACATAGCAATCTTAATGATGATGATGATGATGCTTTCGGGTATAAGAGTGAACACAAACTTAAACTCATCACTTCTCGTCTCGAACTCATCTTAAGTAATCATTTGAATGCAAATCAAAAACCTTTCGCTTAAATAAAGAATGTATTTTAACAGTTTAAACTTTATTCACTCCTTCTCTCCTTTACATCATTACAATTGCTTTTATT
>NCKV01001426.1:0-10314 GCA_003675905.2 Leptotrombidium deliense
TATAAGATTCGCACACTGCGACTTGCTGCATTTATTTTTAACGAATTTCACTTTTCGACTGGCATTGCGTTTCTGCAATTGCAACGAACCTTTTAACAAGACTTTTAATTGTTGTTTTTTTAAACATTTTCACGAATTGATGTGCAGAAGAGAAGAAAGTGTAATTTACACGCTTTAATTGACTGTTTGCATCAGTGAAAGCAGCTCGCATTTGCTTTCAATGTGCGACAATGACTCGACTATCGGAAACGAATGTTTAACAATGCGAACTAATTTCTACTCTTTCAATGCAACTCTTTCTTAACGAGAATGGTGCACTAAAAATTTCTCTCTCGCAAACAAACACTCTATGTTCAAAATGACGACTCATCACTTGTTCTTTCCCAAAATTGCTTTATGAACCATATTTAAAAGTCAAGGTTTTCTTTTGTTACAAAAATATATATAATATATCGGTTATTATAACGTAAACGAAAAACAAGTTTCCTTTTAATTAATTATTGTTGATGAGCAAACTGAAACGGAGACAAAATTGAGGTACTATAATTTAGTTTGGTTGTTCGATCGCTTCAATTGCTTTTTTCATGAAAAACAAGGATTAGAAAAGAAAGAAGCGAGCGAAGGCTGGCAGCTTCATCCTTTTACTCTTTGCGTTCACAGACGGATGCAGTTTTTAATGTTTTTCGGAAGATTAATGAGCGCTTGTAAATAAGATGATTTCGCATAAAGTTCAAAGAGAAGCTTTTTCTTTTAGACGAAAATTACGAAGTAATGAATTTGCAAAAAAGTTTCTTCTTGAAGAGCGCTTATCTCGCTAATATTTTATGTACTCTCAGATTCGGATTCGGAGAATAGAGAAGCTCAGCTCGCATTTTCTCACAGTTCACTGTGTTTCGCATATCGATAATCACGTCAAACAAAACCGTTCCGCAAACAACTCTTTCATAAATTATTAGCAAAGCAAAGAATTGCATGTGTATTCGCCGTTTGCAATCCGTTTATTTCATTTCGTAACAGTTTCATTTCAAGTGTTGTGAAAAAGAAAATCGCTTTGAAAGCAGCAATAATGTGATTAGCTAACAGCTAACGAATGCTGCGAGATGTCAATTTTTCACGACTTGTGCAGTAGATGCACACTTATTAGAAGGTCATCGTATGCTTTTAACTAATCCGTAAATGTGGAGCAAAAATAAAAGCCTTCGCAGTGAAAAATAGTTAAAAACATTATTGCGGTACAAAGAGGTTCAGTTGAGGTTTAACTCCATTAAATGAAGACAAACGCATCGCTGATTGTTGCATTCGTAATTCGCATTTCGCTCATTTCTCACTTTTCACGAATACTTTCTTTGCGAGACTTACTTTTTTCGGCAAAATCAGTGATGTTTATTTTTCTGTAATTTTATGTATTTACGACGTTATGTTACATTCATGAGAAAAGTCGGTTTTTTGTTTGCTCAAAAGGACAAATTCAACAATCATGCTTTCACATCCAACTTTCTCTCAATTTCTGAAAAGTTAATAAAAAATGTTTACCTTATCAGTGTAAACGTGATATTTTAACCGAGAACTATAATTTTTCATCAACTTTTGAAGGTAACAAAAATTGGTTCTAATTCATCGTAATTAACCTGTTAACAATCTGCCTGAGTACTAGATTTTTTCTCTCAAAATAATGCGATTGGAAGATACGAAGTGAAGAAAAAGCGCAGCAGCAGCTATCGACGAAAGAATGTTGCAATGAAACATTGTTCGCCTGAGAAAATGTGAGACACAAATTGCGACACATATGTGTTCATGTCAGAATGAACGTTCACAAGAATCGCTAGCAACCAAATTACACGAATACGATGCATCGCATTACTTTTTACTCGAGGCATTTTTACCACAATATTTCTCGGCTCAATAATCATTGTGAACAATGTGTAATTTCGAGCAAATATTGACTTCAGTTGAATAACTTTGCCTCGAAACGGTTTCGATTTATTATATTACATTTCATTTCGTATTCACAAATAGAAACATTTCGCTTTCAATCTGCACTTTTCATTTTGTTACTTTTTTCTCAAAATGAAGATTAATTATAAATGTTTCAACAAATGTATTCACTTTTTAAAAGGACATTTATTAATGTTTAATCGATAGAAAAGACGGCAGAAAATCTTTTTTCAAAAAAGAAGACATTAGATTTGAACACAAAAGAATTCATCACAAAACGCATCTATTCAAAGATGCAACTTAAGTTGAGCAAAAAAGTTTTCAAATTTTCACGATACATAAAGCGTTGTAATTATTCTTCGAAGCCAAGTCTCGATTCGTTTTCACGCTTACTTTTCTTGCAAACTTTGAAAAACTCTTTCAAATTCGCTCTCTCGCAGTTGATTCGAATGGTGCGCATCAAAAATCACAAACGTCAATTATCAATAACATAACACATTTTGCATTCGTTTCATTCGCTGAATTTTAATTGAAAGATAAGCGATGATCTGCTGTTGAATGAGCGCACTTGTTTCATGTTCTTGTTATGTTCACTCGAATGTCGTCTGTCGTTGAAAGACTGTTTTTGATAACGAATAGCTGGCAAACTGAATCGTTGTGTGCTGCAAGTCTGCAAGTGTGTGCAACTGAATTCACTTTTATTTATGATTGTCTGCAAATCATTCACAACTTTTTTAAATCATTTCGATGCTTTTGCTTTAAAAATGAATGCATGCAATGTTATGCAATGTATTCATGTATTCGAAAAGAAACGAAAACGAAATTTGCGATCACACATCCCGTAACACTCGATCAAAATATCGATTAGATTTTAGAACGTGAATCTCCTGCTGACTTAACGAATGTTCACTGATATTCATTTTATTGCATGACAAGCATTTTCAAATCTCGAAAATTTCTTGTGAAATCACCGAGAAAATTAGCATTAATGAAAGAACAACATTTTTCGAAAATAATTCTAGTTTAATAAGAATTTCTATTTTCTTTGGGTGTTAGCTTTACGCAAATTTCAAATTCGAGAGAAATTTTATAACGAAAAGCTGGAAATTAAAATTTGTTTCTTTTTGCAACAAAAGAATGATTGCTTTGTATTCATTTAAGTTACAATTACATTAACCATTACTGTTACTGTTTGACATTTAAAGTTAATGCAAGCAAATAAAACAAAAACTTATTAAGTTTCATTTGCAATATTTCAATTTCATGTGAAAAGTTTGTAATTATAAAATTGCTAAAAATTACTTGTAGAAGATTCACAGAAAAATTTGTTTCACACAAAATTCTTATTGAAACGATATTAAATTTAATTAAAATAATTGAAATAATTGTTTTACACGTTTCGCGATTGTCGGCGATTTCAGTATTTGAATGATGAATGATGAATAGCAAC
This sequence comes from Leptotrombidium deliense, assembly GCA_003675905.2. NCBI lineage: Eukaryota > Metazoa > Arthropoda > Arachnida > Trombidiformes > Trombiculidae > Leptotrombidium > Leptotrombidium deliense. The sequence goes on from NCKV01001426.1 coordinate 3,386, forward strand.
AAATGATGTGTGCAGTCATTAGTCAAAAAGTGTAAGTAAAAAGTTGTGTTAGATAAACATGTACTAATGAAAAAGTGATGAGATTCAGTGACGATGTTTTTGGCAAACTGAGAGAAGTTGAAATATCATGTACACTGAAAACGGTAACAGGTGTTTCAGGTGACACTTATATAGATATATGGTCTGAATGTGATTTTATTAAACCTGGTCGTCGGTTCACATTTCTTCTTTTCACATTTATAAAAAAGGCTATAAATATAGTGAATCGTAAATTAGCTCGTTTTCTCGTTGCTCATTACTTCCGCAAACATTTACTCATAAATGTAGCGGACATTTGAAATCAGACTCCTGCGATGTGCTGAAATGTGACCATCACTCAATCACAATGAAACGCACCGTTTGCAATGAAGCTCATTAATGAAGTGAACTCTTTTTCATGTACAGCGCCGGTTAATTAATGTTATTTCATTTATTCTCTCTGTGATTATGCTATTATTTTGCTCTGAATTCATGCAAATATTTGTCTAAAAAACTGGTGATTAACTGGTAATATGCATTGTGCACACACTTTGGTGCACTCTGTAATTTAATGGTGTATCACTCGTTTTCCGACTAGAATTACACTGAAATAAGTGTTCTTTAAACGACGAGTAAACATTGCGATGAAAAAGAAAAATATGAAACTTATGAGAAACGAAACGGAAGTCTCACAGTGTATTCAATTAATGAGCACAGAGAAGAAAGTTAAGCAAACGATCGTCAAATGCGTAATTAATGAAGTCACGCACCAAACATTCAACGAACAAATCGTTAATAAATTGAGAAATGCACACAATTTGAAGATCGCTAAACTTTGCTCATCATTTCGAAAAAACCTGACTTCAGTGACAAAATGGAGATCGATTGCTGTTTCTGTTATTCTTTGTTCCGAAAAACACGGCTTCAAAGGGTTCACATTTTACACGCTTTTAACGTTTCGTTCAATATTGAGAGGTACTGTTTTACATTCCTCACTCTTGTCTGTTCTACGCAATTTTACAAAGAAAAAGTTGACAGGAAAGCGATCAAAATTGGTTCATTAGCGTTGTGCTTGTGAGAAGCGTGCAGATTTAACAAAGATGAAACAGTGAATCTGAGAAAAGTGGAGTTTGCTGTTCGCCATCATTCGAAAGCCAAGTCTCGACAGCTTTATTCGCGCCTTGTTTGGATTAACTTAAACGTGAATCTTTTTCGATGTATACAAAAAGTCTGCCGTCAAAATGTCTTGGCAAAGTTTTGCCGTCAATACCGCAGCGAATCAACTTAATTATGTAATATGAAATCGATAGGCGTTTACCTCTTTCTTGTTCACAACGTCGAAAGTTGATACAAATTCGTTGCAATTGGTGCAGAGTAAAATTTCCTTAATTTTCGATTGCGATTAACAGCCATTGAGTGAAATACTCATTTGTCTGTTTTTATTGCTGTTCGCTGAAAAAGCAGAAAAAGTGAATTGTTTTGGCGATAAAAGCATCTCTGAGAGTGGTTCTCGGTGTCGTAAAGATCAGCATTTATTTTACTAAACTTTGATCGACTTGATTCCTAAATTGGCCCCATTTCAGCAAAAACTCATTTCGTTCTTTACTTGTTCTGTTTCTCATCAAATATTGCTTTACAATTCGTTTTAACTTGAAACAGTTAAGTTCAGTTTCGTTGCAGCGATTCTCTTCTGTTTTTGACTTCAATTTCAAAAAGTTGTGTTCTTTTTGTTTCCATTTCTATTTTCACAGAAATTATAAACAAAAAATTTCGACATAACTGTGAGAAGAGAATATTTGTTCGTTACTTCACGGACATTGAAGTTCCTTATTGTTGTTCATTCGAGTCTATCACTTCAATTGTGTCGCAATTACGCAATTCAACAAAATTCACACACAATCGACTCGAATCCATTTTCCTTGATTCTTTTCTTGTTGCGAAAACAAGCAAAATGAGAATTGTTTGCTGTCGCACATTTCGATCGACACTTTAATTTTCAGTTCCCTTCTAACAAAAGTATTACATAACATTCGATGTAAAGCAGTGTTCATAAATAATAAATTACTCGGAATAATGTGAACATAAAAGTGAAAATACTGAATTTAATTTTAAATGAATTGAACTCGAAGTGAAATTTGATTTTAAAAATTGATTGAAAAAAGAAAATGTTTGCCAAGTTTGAATTTTTTTTATGAAAAGCTGTGTGCGAGACTTCGTTTCGCATTCAATTGAAAAACGTATAAGAAATGTGTTGTCGAAAGCAAAACGTAAACTCGCAACGCTTTCAGCATTCACATGCTCTTCTCTTCTTACTACGTTCACATCTCTTCTCACATTCAGAATTCATTCTCGCAGAGGTTACAAAATTGAAAACGCTGAGCGCAGAATGCGAATGCAATTGCATTTCAATTCTGTTTGCCTGCAAAATTCCAACGCCAGGTCATCGATGCGATCACTGGCTCTTGGACAACGGCGTTAATCGATACGTTCGCCATTCGCTGTTTATTGAAATACGCAATGCGTTCGCGAATAACGAAAATGTAGTTACTTTTAGTTGAATGCAATCGTTTATTACGCTGTTGTCGCAGCAAACGAATGTTCACTCAAAACATTCGCTTTCATTTAAACAAACGACGAGTTTTATTGAATTTTTGAGTGAATTCTGAAAGAAAACGAAGTTAAGCGTGAAATGAGACGAGACAACGCAATGATTTGTTTTCAGTGAGCAGCGAAATAAACGAAACCGACGAAAATTCTTTCGAAAACCAACGGTGAATATTGATGCGAAATGTTGCCGTTCGTTAAGCACTTTTAACATTTTAAAACACATCGATTTTAACGGAGAAAGGCAATGATACGTATCAGCACATATATTTTACGATCAAAACTGTTCATTGTTTGTGCAATGGTACAATTGAAGTGCCTTGTTTTTTGATAAATTGTTAATTAGTATCGTTTTATGTTGCCTTTGAAAGTAACGAAAACGAAAAAATGTTACGTTCTAATGGATTGACGATTAAATCTAATTAAAAAGATTTGCCGGAATTTAATCTTCATTTTTTATCATTTTAAAAATGTTCTTTTTAAACAAATCCCGAACCAGAATGAATGTTATTTTAAAACAAGCGTTTATTAGAAAAGGGATTTAAAAATTTCGTCATTTTACATTATTCAAAGTGAGCTATTTTTTCGTCAAATTTCATGAATAAAAAACGTATTGTTGCAGCATATTTTGCATTTTGCTTTTTAAGCGGAAGCAATGCACCAAAGGCGATTTGATAGCGTCTCAAATTTCGCATTCTGTGTACCCTGAAATTTAAGAACGAACGATACAAGTGTGTGTGCATTCATTGTAAGTTCGGCGAATACAAAGAATACAGATGAGTACAGATGAGATACTTGCTTGTAGAGAAACGAGAACAAAAAAGAAAAGAAAAACGCAGTGCGAAAATTAGACGAATTTCTCGCAACACTGTAATTTGTTTAATGTTTTGATTTAACATTTACATAATACGCTTAAGTCGCTTATGTAATGAATATTACGCTTTTATACGAATAGCTTTATGCTTTTCAATGTGTTTGTTTCGCATTCATAAGTTTTGCAGACAAAATGCAGCGATTGCACACACACATACTCAACATTCGTTTCGCTGTGTTTTCTGTTGGCTCGAAATTAATTGAAAAGTAGTTACTTGTTCGCTTCTCATTCTTCACGACTGAATCTCGGCAAATAATAATTAACGTGAAATTCGTTTGCAGACATTTCGCATTAATTCGAGAGAAACGCGCTCTTATGAATGCTATTTTATTGTTCTAAGAAAACCATTTATTTTTGAGAAATAAATTTTGCTGCTTTTAAAAATGGAAAGTCAGACCCGTTTTTTATTCATTTCGAAGATTGCAGTTAATTTGAAAAAAATTAAACACCGAAACGTGTATTAAAAGGCACACTATTATTGTTGTCAAAATTAGCCTGCAGTACTGAATTATTGTTTTTCAAAATAGCTTCTCTCGAAAAATAAATGCATTGCATTTAAACGTTTTTGCAACGTGAAAGTTATTCATTATAAATTTGAAAGGTTTGCTTGTGGTACATAAACACAATGAACCGCGGCCAACCTTTTCGGTGTCCGTCGAGCACACAAACATAGAAAGCGAGCGATGTGAACGTTGTTACTGTGTTTTTAGTTCGGAACAGGCACAGTGCAGCTGACTGATAAAGCAATTAAATGTAATCATCGCAATCACTCGCAATCGCTGTCTGCAATCATGTGAATTAGAAGCGAGTCACTGAAATGTGGACAATGCGAACGCGATGATCGTCCGCTGTTGTCTAAAGGGTCAACGAAACTGTTTCGTAACATATTTTGTATTCCAACGTAACATGAGTTAATTTCATGCTTTGCCAGTAAAGTAAATGTCCTCTTTTTTGTTTGCATCGCAAGCCTGCCGCATTCATTTAAATAATTGTATACTTTACTCGTCGTTCTAATTTTTGTTCTAACTTTTGACGAGCGCTGCAAATGTGAACGCGAAAATGAAAGAGCAACGTTCGCGATGAAAATATAGAAACTCGGTAATTAAACTTCGCATGTGTCAAATTTAAATTAATTGAGATTTATATTCGAAGACCAACGAATATTAATTGAATTTCGTTGCGAAAGGTGAATTCGCACAAAAAAACGTTGCGCACATCAAACGTAATCAAAAGCAAAATCAATTAATTATTTGTGACTGCAGAACAGCACGATTTTTTTCATTCTCTCCTATTCAAAGCCACGCCTCTAATTTAAATAATTTTAAGGTTTGTTTCGTTTAATTCGTACTAATATTTAGCGTTTGATTCGCGAGAAGTAAAAGTGTTTCGAAATGCCTAAAGCGAATGTGACGGCCTGTGAACCCTTCATTAACAGAATTCCAGTGAAACGAAAACATTCCGTGAAACAGTGCCGATTATGTCGATTATAAATGCCATCATTTTTATTACAAATGAACAGTTTGTTCAAACAACCATTTATTATTTGTAACACGAAAAAAATAGTTCTCAATTTTATTCGATATTAAGTAATAATTGAAACAATTGAAACTTCTTTGCCTGGCCAATTGAAAATTGCGATTTATTGCGATTTGAAAAGCATAACGAACGTGAAAACGAGCAAAACGCAATACGCAACATGAGTTGTTTTGCAAGATAACGACATATGCTCAATAATTATGTTTTGTAAACGAAAATTGTTTTCCATTAAATCGTATTATAATTGGTTGCTTGAATAATGGATACATTAAGTAATACGCCGTTAGAAATGTCTTCTTTGAAATCGATTCTCGAAATTCAAAACGAAACGAATGCGAGTTGCATTTGTAGTCTCATATTCCTAGAAATTATTATTTTGTGCGCTGTTTGCACGCACATAAATAATCTGGAAAGGAAAAGTGCGTTAAAAGCCGCCGCGATTTTTATTGCAACATTGTGTGGTCTCGTAAATACATCTGATCCCAAGTCTCTCGCAGCGTTTGCGATGTGTTTGCACTGCCGGGTTCGCTGCAAACTGCAATGTACTAAATTTACTATTGCTTTTTATCGTTCTATTTGTCCACAAAAATTAAACTCTCTGCAAATAACTGCAACACAAGTAACTCTTGCGAGTTGCAACGAGTGTCCTCTGTGTCTCAAATAAACTGATTTCACGAGTATTGACACACGAACAAGAAGCAGTGTAAGAAGTACATCTTTGTTGCAATGCATTTCATTTCGAGCTTCTTGTATTAAAGGAAATAAAATTCCTACGATTGAACTTAAGTAATACGGTTTTATAAACTTTTCGTGAATCGTAACTGTAACTTTTAGAAACGAAGTTGAAATAAATTCATTTAATTTCGAAAAGAGCAGTAAAAAAATTGCTTTTGTATTACGAATGCAACGACGTTACATTCGCTTAAAACGGCATTTTTCTTGTTTCTTCTTTTTAACGAAATTTTTCACGTCGTTTCGAATGAAGGGTTGAAAAAACTTTTTTCAATTTCTTTTTAAAAAACGGAAGAATAAAGCGGCAAAAAGTGCGAAACAAACGCAAGCTTTAAGAAGTGAGACGGCGAAGTGAACTGTAATTTCACTTTCACTTAAAACATTTATGTGAACTTTACTAAACACTGTTTATTTGCACAGTGAACGTCAAGTGTTCTAAAGCAGTGATGCAAGTAACTGTGAACTTAAACGAGCCGCGAGACGAGTTGGTCATTTACCTCGACAAATTAAAGGATTATCCAGGTACGCATTCATCGCTTAACTGTACATGCAACCATTAGACACACTTTCGATTTCATTTAGACACGCTTTTCTGAATATTCTTGAACACAAATTAAACTTCACTTTTTTCAAAGAGTTCATTTCTTAGAAGAAAAGACAGCAAACACAAATTTGCCATTGCATCGATTCTATTCACTTTGCTTTGCTTGCGAATATACGCCGAGATAGTTCTAATAATCGATCGCCGCTTATTTACGCTCACATTTTATTCAAGTCAAACATTTACTTTTCACTTCATTTTCGCTTTCCTTTCACTTTGCAATGTTTTTGTAAACATTCACAAAGAAATGAGCGAACATTGTTTTTACGATTCATTTATAATATTTTTCGACAAATATTCAAAAAGCTTTTTAAATGCAAATAATGGGAGCTTGTTCGCGCTTTTGTTTTTTATTTCCAATTTCAAACAGAAATAACATAAAAACAACATTCAAATAGTGATTTACACAACGGACACAAAATTTGTGAAAATACACACATGTACAGCAGTAATGAATTTGACAAGATTGACGTAATGTATAAATATATGTGTTGAATTACAGGCTGTCAGCCGAATAAGACAAAGGGTAAAATGGTTTTCCTGTTACCGATTGACGACAGCTTT
>NCKV01001427.1:0-10306 GCA_003675905.2 Leptotrombidium deliense
ACCTCAGTTGTTGGGAAAAGTCTTGAAAGAACTTATTAATTCACTTCCACATTTGTCACAAAAACTATTGGTGCCGGTTGCTTGCAACTTTGATCCAAGAAAAGCCAAAGTTCAGATTTTACTTAACAGAGTTTTACCTCAGTTGAGAGCTGAATATTTGGATGATGATAGATCGGACGAATTTGAGTTTGTTACCAAAACAGATGTATTGAACTTTTTTATTTTTGTATTGTTAATGGTCCTACGGAACAAGGAAGTTAACAAACGTTATGACCGACGATTAATTGATTTTGGAAATTGTGGAAAATCAAAGAAAATCAAAAAATCACCAAAGAAAGATTTTGCAGTCTCTGCTGGATATTGTCACAGTGCAGCAATTTGTGACGGTACAGCGTATATGTGGGGTAAACCTCATTTTGGAAACCTGGCTTTTAGTGATTTCAACAGCAGCGAAACTGAAAGTGTTATCAATCCCGTTCCGTTAACTTTGTTTAGTAAGACGATGGCTGTGGCAGTGTCTAGTATTTCTTGTGGTGCTCATCACACTCTTGTTTTAACCGATTGTGGCTGTTTTGCTTTCGGTTCTTCAAAATATGGACAGTTGGGTGTCGGAAATAATTTAAAGCAAACTTCAATTCCTACACTAATTGAAATGCTAGTCAACGAGTCGGTTACCAGTTTATCATGTGGACAATATCACTCACTCGCAGTGTGTTCACAAGGAAAATTGTTTTCTTGGGGCTGGGGAATACATGGACAACTAGGGCATGGAAATACAGAAAATATCTATCTTCCAAAACAAGTCAATGCACTCCTCAAGAAACATATAGTCTCTGCTTGTGGAGGCTACTCTCACTCTGTTGCGTTAGATTCAGAGGGAATTGTTTACGCTTTTGGAAATAACCTTTTTGGACAATTGGGAAATGGCTCAAATTTGAAAAGTTCTGTGCCACAACCTGTTACTCAACTTAAATATAGAATTAAAATGATATCTTCACATTACTTCCATACTTTAGCGTTGGCTGTGGATAAGAGGACTTTGTTTATTTGGGGAAGTAATCCACATACAATACGTCTTCACGCTCAGGCTGCCAGAAAGAACAAGTCATCGCAACAAAATAATGAAAATATCAGTTGTACCAATCATTTGTATCCTCAAAGTGTGAATACGAATTTATTCAATTGTGATATAAAGAAAATTTCAACAGGTAATACTCACTGTTTGTTACTTACGACAAACGGTCAAGTATACTCGTGGGGGCGTGGATCTGACGGACAGTTGGGACATGGTGCAAATTGCAAAGAACTTAAAGATCCATTGTTGATTCCGATGAAAAATTTAGTTCACGATATCGAATGTGGACATGATTTTTCATTGTGCGTTGACAATTGCGGAAATTTCTTTGGATGGGGACAAAATTCTCATTCACAACTGGGTACTCAAAATTGTTCCCCGCACTTCAAGACTTCGTTTGACAAGAAAAACCGGAAAATAACCATTCGAACAAATCGCCGTTTAATTACATTGGTTCCGGGGGAAAAACCAATTGAAGTTAAGCCGATTAAAATAATATTTCCACCAAATCCTGATGATTACTGCGACAGTTTCAGCATTGATAACAAGTCAATTATTTGTCACAACTTTCTTAGTGCGGTTTCTAATAATGATCCATTGACGAACGAACAAGTCTTGAATTACGATCAAACGATTCTGGCTTCACTACTTTTCAGTAATAAACAGTATTTAGATTTTAAAAGTGTGGTCACACGTTGTTTAACATTCGAAAATTATCAGGGAGCAGCTATAGTCTTTGAAATTTTAGAAGAATATGACGAATCACTTTATTTTCATCTCAAAGCTTTGCATCATTCATCAACTTCCGACGATCTGTTTAACGAATATTTACGATTGATTATTGCTTTCCACATTTCAAAAACCATGAATAGCATTAATAGCAGCAAAAAGGTTTTGCATAAGCTGTATACATTTTGGAAGACGATAAATAAGGAAATGGAGGAATTGGAAAACATTATTATTCATTGTTATGAACAAAAGATTGAAAACTTCGTTTTCGGAGTAATATTCTTTATTTTTATTGAAGAATTTGAAAATGTATTTCAATTCTCAAAGTCATTTAAATTGCTATTGGCATCGACAACGCTTAATTATTTGAAGAAAAGAGGAATTAGTTGTTTAACCTCGGAACCTGTGATGACACTGATGACAGCTAATTGTCAATTGCTAGACTTTCCGACAGAAAAACTGTGGAAGAATATTGTTAAAAATATCGGAGAAATTGGAGCAAGTGCTGAGTCAACTGGTGTTGAATTCAGTTCTGCTGATGATGAAATTGTCGTCTTTTCATGCAATCATTGTTTCGCTGCTGATATTTTTAGAGACCAGCATTCTTCAAATGAATGCGAAGCAAGTGTTGATAATTTTAGCGATCAGTTGTGTCCCAAATGTATTCGTTAATTTGTAATCATTCAAATTTAAATGTTATTAAAGTATTTTTTAAAAATTCGACTCTAAGAATTGTGAGGTTTAACATATAACATCAGGTGGATATCATTTTATACGTTCAAAAGAGTTGCAATTTGACAAGCGCCGACAGATGATGCATTTTGTATGTTGCGCTCTTTTGGAGAATTGATTGCAGCGCCACTTTTCACTTTTTTGGCTCTAATTTTACCGGAGTGAACAATTGACGCTTTCAAACGAAACATGAAGAAGAAACAGAGTAAGAAACGGACACCAAAGAAAGTAGAAGAGGAGTATAAAGTCGAGGAGATTCTTGATAAACGATTCAATCATCAAGGAAAAGCGGAGTATTTCTTGAAATGGGAAGGGTATGATGAATCTCACAACACATGGGAACCGGAGGAAAATCTTGAGTGTGAATCGCTTCTTGCTGAGTTCGAACAAAAACGGCGAGATTCAAAACCAGGCCAAAGTACTTCCTCCGAGGCTGAAGGAGTCGTGGGTTTTGGTGATGTTGAAGAAAATAATCACGAAAATGAAGAATGTCACGTGCAAGAGTCTAAAGCGAGTGAAACTATTGTTGAGTCGAACACTGAGGATTCTGAAAGTCTAGGGAAGAATAAAAAGCGAAAGAGGAAATTAGAGGCGAATTGTGACTCCGTAATAACTCCAAAAAGGGAGTCAAAAGCGGTATTTGAAAACGAGACTTCATCGAGGTTAATGGCTGAGACAGCCTACGATTCTTCAACTGATTCAACAGAAACAAACGAAGAAGCAATGGATTACAAGCAACTGAATGGAAGAAGCGATCACGTAACCGAAAATGGTGTCGATGAAAAAAGTGAAGGAATGGAGATAGATGAGCCAGAAAAGGTGATTGCTTGTGGCAAGAATGACGATGAAAGTGAAGTGAAATTTCTTATTAAAATGAAGAATTGTAAAGATCCTAAAGTCTTTCAAGGGAATGAGGCAAAAGAAAAATGGCCACTACACATAATCGAATACTATGAAACATTAATTCGGTGGACGGATGAGAAGAAAACTCCTGAAGCTTAGTTCTTCCGTAATCAACAAAAGATGCATGTGTCGTTGTATATATTTATTTTTACGAGATCACATTTACTTGGTCTGTAAGCAACGGATAATCTTTTCTATTTTAAATAGCTTAAAACAAACTTCAAACGAACACACATTGTTGACTTAATATGTGTTGTCACATTCAACTCTGGAAGACGACGAAAATGCTGTCTTCCATTTGTAAATAATTTCAAAAAATTCTCATCTCATCAAAAAATCAAACAACAAAGTTATCCGATCTTTTGCCGTCAACTGTTCTACACGGAAGGAACCAAAGAAATAGTGGACCTTTTCCAAAGACTTCGGAGAGAAGATGACGCTTTGATCTAACATTTGTGTTTTTTGTATTTTTATGTCTTTCTATATTTGTTTCGCTGTTGAATATCGCTTGGAACTGAAATAAAAATAGTTGAGTTTGAAAATTCATCTTTTATTCATACCTGATCTGTAAGCACAGCAGTCACAAATATTCCAAATAACAATGATTCGACTAGTAATACGACTGTATGGATTCTAGTAATTAATCAAATGATGCATTACAGTTATTACACTTCATAAACTGCTTTACATTTTTGACTGAGAGTGTTTTTCTCGTTTCAAGTATTCCGTAAGTATTGATGCCAACGTTTGTAAACATAAAACACCTTCATAGCAGAATTCAATGAAATTTTTTCGTTTTCAGATAAGTTTTAACAGACCTACGTAAAACAAAAATTGCAGAAAATATTTTTGGTTCAATTCTCCGACACAGTTGTTAATCCTTTAATAAAAAATAAATAAATGGTTACTGATTCACTTGTTCACGCAGAAATTACCAGGGACAGTGGTGGTCCATTTTTCTAATACATCTCTGGCATATTCTACAATGGTGAGCTTTCGGAGGTCGGTATGTTTCGCATTTACTGCAAACACTCCACTCTGCGCGACGACAACTATTTTCAGGAGAAATTAAGGAATGTTGAGTATCGCCGCGAAGGTCTGAATTATTCTTGTGCGTCGGAACAATTCCAGGATCCGAAAATGAAGCTTTCGAATGTGACCACGTAAGTAATATGACCACAGTTTGGTACAATACGCAATTCAATAGTTTGAAAACGCTGAGGAAGAAACTTGTTACAACTTAGAATGTTTCGGAGAGTTAGTTTACAGCAAGTTTGTTCAAATATCATTTTACTGTTGGATGTGGTGTTTACAATGTGTATATTGATATTTCAGTCAAATGAGTGTGAAACCAATTCATTGCTGAGTCACTTGTTTATGTCTATTGTAAATAAAAACTATTATCGCAGAAACAGACCTGATTTGTGTCGAGAATACGAAGAACTTCACGAACACAAAATCAGAGTAAAGGAGAATCGCGTAAAAAGTAAAGAGACAGCAGATTCCGCACGGATCGCAGTTTACTTTTTTCACATTATTCACCATTGATTGTAGCTATTATGCAATTAATGAGGAAACAATAGAAAGCGAATGAATGAACGCATTGGGTGATTATCTTTAACAACAATAAAATTGAAAACCAGATTTCAACACAATTGCGTTCATTCGTTGCGTGTTATTCGTTTGCAATCACGCAACTCAAAGTCTGCAGCGCCACCGTTTGCGAGAAGCGTTGCGACCGAACGTTGGTTTCGTTGTAAACAAAGGTGAGTTAAAGTCGCGGTTTTGGTTTGTGAATTACACCCGCTTTCATTTTACTCGAAACAGTTAAGTGTGAAGAGTGTGCCTGGGGAAATGGAATTGAACAAGGAGCTGGTGTTCGACGCACTCACAGGTATGCCTTTCTACACGTTTTCCGCCTAATTTTTTTGGCTTTCAGATTTTGAGAATAAGAACTCAGAGATCAGTAAAATTCCCGATAACCTAGAAAAGTACTTATTGAGTGTGGCAAAGACCGGTGATACTTTGTACGTAATTATTATTTCCTTGTTTGAACACACAGTTGCTGACTCATTGGTGACGGAGTGCAGCTGAGTTGTGCAATTAGTCGGCTTCTGTTGTTCGCTCTATGAAATGTACTCTATTGTGCTCATTCTTTACTGTCCACAGGTATCCTTGGTCAAAGATTAAATATCTCTTGAGAAAAAAGATCGAATTGGTTGTGAACGAATTTAATGAGAAGTTTCCTGCTAACAATGTTCCCGATTTGCCGAATGTTAAGTCTTTTGATTTCGTCGAAATGAAGAAAGACATATTAGAAATCGTAGATGCGTTTTGTGGTTCGCCTTTCACTATTCAGCGAATTTGCGAGTTGCTAACTGCGCCCTACAAACACTACAAACGAATCGACAAATTCATGCGTGGGCTCGAGAAGAATGTGCTTGTAGTGACCACTATTGAACCAAAATCAGCTAAGTAAGTTTATTAGTACTCTGCGGTGATTTATTTTGATTTTAATTTCAGACCGGAAGTGTCAAACATTAATCATAAAAGTTTGTTTGTTTCGACATCTTCTATGTCTTACCAAAGCGCATCTTCGTCTTCGTCGTACGTTAACGGCATAAGTGACAACGGAAGCCACGGTTCGTTGTCAGTTGAATACTGTTCGACATCAAGATTGTCAATGTCACCGTCATCGCCATCGTCTCCAGCACCTTTGCAGCAGTTGGATAGTTTCACAACTGTCTTTGCTTCTCCACCGTCTACTCCATTAGCTGTAGTTTCAGATATGAATACTTACGATTCAACGCTTTCGTCATCCTCCTCCTCATCTTCTAGTTCATCGGAATCTTCTCCACAACCAATGCCTTCCTCACCGCCTTCGATGTCCTCGTCAGTTACCGGCGTGGAAAAGATGCTTAATTTTAATGAAGCTAAACTTGAGAGCAGCGATGATGAAAAAGACTCAATGAATCAATGTATTGAAAGTGAACCAATGGCTGAGATGAAATCTAATGAAATGCTTTTTGACGAATTACGAGAAAAGTCGTCAGATAAAATTGTAGATGAGGGTAGTGAAGAGGAGAGTGAAGATAAATCTGACGATTCTCAAAATGCATTTCCAGACAACTTTAACGAAGAAGACATGTCTATAACCGAATCTGGTGATCGTCCTGTTGAATCATTAGAAATGGAAAGCGAAGCATCAATTAAAGAATCAAAGAGTGAAGAGTGCCTCAGCGAAGTAAATAATAAGGAAGCAAATGAAGAGATACGTCTAATTACTGAACATTTAAAAGATACCGTTGCTTCCGCACCGGAATCAGAACAAATGGATGAAAATGAATCCAGTTTTGATTAAATTATAACAGAAGTGTGAATTGATAGCGTTTAAAGATTTATGATGAGTTCGTCAATTAATCACAAACTAACGATAATATGAATTACGTTTGATTAAACATTGGAAGACAAAACAAGCAATGCATATTTTGACACAGTCGGCGAGAAGTGTTACTCCTCCATTACAGCCATCGGTGTCACAAGTGACGATGCATCCTGTTAACGTCTCCTTCTCGAACTTAAATATGCCGCACTGATTGTTCATATTCTCTGTTGTGCAAGTCCTGATTACCAATTCCTCATTGGTCAGCGCTTTCATCAAAAATGGTTGTTAAATAAGAGCAATTAGTTCGACTCACCGTTCAGTCCTTTAAGCTTAACACAAAAACTAGCAGGAAATTCGCCGATGTGTGCCACTTTGGGAGTCTTGCAATGTTCGGTGTACGTGATATTTGCAGGATGAAACGGATCGTGACACGCAGTTTTTGTAAAGTTCCTGCTGTTACAGGTGTAGCAGTTGATCGCCGAAACTGTGTATCATTTTCTTAGCATTTTCCTAATATTTCTATTGTCTTTTACCTAAACATGGCTGTGTTGTCATCAACCAATACATCATTGTCAAAAGTATTGTTGAAATTGTGTTCTCACTCAACATTATCTGTAAATTTAGTCATTAATAAATATCGAATATATAAAGCGAATGGTTTTGTTAATATTAAATTCATCTAAATAAGAATTACAAAGAAAGACTGAAACTGTAACTAATATAACATTGCTTTCAATTTGTATTTGCATAAAGTTTGTTTTTACCGAATTCCAGGAAACGAATTAAACGAAAAATGAAAGCAATTTGCTTTTGCACTGAAGTCTGATTCAAAATAAGAGATTAGTCAGTTTAATGAATTATTTTTGCTATTACGATCGGAGAAAGTCTTTCGCCGCGGAAAATAAGCAGAAATGAAACAAGTTTTAAGACTAATTAGTGATCAACTCACAGTAATGATAAAAAGAAAAGTAAAATTAACGATGTCAACCTTGATTAGTTAAAGATTCAAATGAAATCAAAATGACAATTAACACTATTTATTTTGAAACACAACAATTTGAAACTGTAAACAATTTTAAAATACGTAATTGACATTATATAACACGTAAACAGTGGAATTGTACTCCTTTGACGTCCATTTTCGAATCTCAGCGTTCTGAGCGCAGATGTAATCGATTCTTGAGGATGCCGAGTGTTGCTTTCATACCATTTTTTCATTCCACTTTTAATCTCATTTTATGCTTATGTAGTATTATTCATTGCATATTCAGTTCAGGTGCGTTTCTCTTGTTTCGAACTGTTGTATGTATTCAACATTATGTATTTCAATAATCCTTATAAACATATATGTTTCATTTGATAATTAAATTAATTGCATTTTTGTCGCTCACAAGATTAGAAAAAATGTTATGAGTTTATATTTATTTAGGAGAAGCATAATTATCACTCACAATAATTACTTGAAAGCTTTGTTTTCTCGAAAAACTTTTGGATTAATTATCTGCTCGCTTTCAAAGCGTTTCTGTTTATTTTTCCAATGCGTACGTGACTGTTCCTTCATTCGATAAAGTTATTCAGAGAACATGATCAGAAGTGGATTATTTTCGGTGTCCACTGAAAACAATTAAAACAGCGAAAGATGATCGATTGAAGCATATTTTCTTCGAGTAACAAAACGCACGCAATAAGCAATGAAATTCACTTGTTGAGCAGTGAAGTGACTTTGTAGAGCAAAGCAATGCACACAACAAAAATTACAATCTTATTCAAAGAAAGCACATTTGCACACAATCAATCAAACAAAAATTTGTCGTTAGTCGCCGTTATCAACAACAAAAAAAATTGACATTGCGTTGAATGTTTTTACAAATTACTATTTCAACTCATTCAATTTAAAAATTTCATTATTTAAATTGAATTACAAATATTCAAATTAATATTATTTCAAATAATAAAAAGGTTTTCAGATGGCTAATAATAACTTTAAAATATAAGTTGATGAGGAAGTAAACGAGTCAGGAAACATTGCATTTACCCATTCGCTGTAAATAAAAGCAGTTGAACACATATTACTAAAATGAACACTTGAAGGTTTAGAATTCTAATTTAATAAATTTACACAACAAAGCACTCATAGTGTGTATCGGTTTTTACGATGTTGAACTGAAAAATTATGCCATCGTTCTTTGTTCTTTTGTTCATTTACGAATTTTGATGAATCATACTGATTCACGAATAAAGAAACATAAATCCAACACATTGAAATGCGAACACGAATTATTCCGCGATGACGATTGAAGCATTTCCTGATCCTGTTTGTTTCGTTAAATTCCATGAAAAGTTAAATAATGATTCGAGAACACAGAACTTATTAAACAAACATTTTCAGAACGTTGTTATTCAGCAGTGTTGCTCAATGACAAGCGATGAATTTCTTCCGTGATTGCAAAACACAAAAACACTGTTTAATCATTCGTCATATTCCGTGAATTATTGTGTTGTTTCTTGTCAGCGTATATATCATGGAAACGATATTCATTGAAAGGATACTGAATGTAATCACCAATAAATCACTTTCAATGAAGATGTTTCTCATTTCGAATTTATTTACACGTTTGATACATTCATATGAACTTCATCATTTCAATGCATTTGACCTTTGCTTTTTACAGTTTCGTCCAAAATAAGTGTGCGCTTTTAATGCTCATCTGAAACCGATCACATGACACACCATGAAATTTGAAGATTTTTTCTCAACGCAATTGCACATAAACTATTAAAATACCATAGCTTAATAGCACATGTTGTTACAAATGAGTTTGACCATTTTACAAAAACAAAGTTGGTCAACGAAAAATGTCTATTTTTATTGAATATCTGTGCAAGATAAACTGCTTAATAACTATTAACGAAGAATCACTTTCATTTTATAACATGAGTTGGGTAGTATGGTAACAGTATTTTTCTATTCATCTGTCATTTTAAATACATTAAGGTGATCATCAAATTCTAACCAACTTATTTTGGTCATTCTTAGGTAACGTAATAATACATCAGTAATTTTTCGTAATATCGGTAATTTATCATTCAATGCCTTTAAAAAGAACAATTTTATTGCATGTAACATGGTTTTTACAAATAAAAGTACATTTTTTAATCCAAAATAGTTTTGAAAGCGAATTTGTGTTTGTTTCGATGGATTGCAGAGGGAGCAAAGGATGAAATCGACAGCTGTGTAACTATATATAACAAGTTACGTGCTTATAAAATTAAGGATTTGCAGAGTTTGAGATATTTTCTGGAAATATGAAATTATTTTCTCGTTAAAATAAGTGGTAGTAATAAAGCGTGTTTAAAAAACAAAACTGCTTACATGAAGATAAACAAACAAATTATTGTTCTTGATTGTGTGTAAAGAAAAGTGGAATCTTTCGAAAAGTAGTGCTGTACAGTAGAACCTCTCAATTACGGCCTTCTGAATT
>NCKV01001428.1:0-10293 GCA_003675905.2 Leptotrombidium deliense
TTGCGATTTGCGATTTTTTGACTGCGAATCGTCTTAAAGGTGAGAAATGTAACAATGTTTTATCGAATCCGATTGTTTGTAGCATATTTGATTGCAAAATCTCATTTTTTGTGATGTTCAGTTAGGATAATTATATTTATGTATTTTATGTAAAAATATACTATTTACGCCAACGTTGTGTGTTATATGCGGTATTATAAATTCATAATTCATAATACATATTTTGCAAGTGATTATTTTTTTCTAACCTTTTCATTATGAATTACATTTTTACACCTTTTTTATGTTAAAAATAAGAAACGCTAAAATTTTTATATTTATTATGTTATATAAAATTAATGAAAAGGAGTGTCTGTGCAATATTTTTGCCGGTGTACCGAAAAGCCGGTGTTTCACTGTTCTTTACATCTTTTTCTTCTGTTTGCCTTTAAGACACACAAAAACGTTTTTTTTTTTGCGAATTTTGTTGTTTTCTGAGAATTATTATAAAATTTAAGCTAAATTATAAATGAACAGTGGTGTGTACATACTTATAACACGAGTTTATATAGCATGAAAAGTAGTATTATATAATGTATAGCTTTTTAAAAACATCATTTTTATAAGTGTATTGTTCACTGTTTTGTGTGTACCTTTTATTTTCTTTTAAAATTTCTTTAACAAAATTTGAACACTTTGAGCTTTTTTGAACAACTCGCAGAATTAATCTTTTCATCTTCAAAAATGTATTTCATTAAAAAACGTTTCGTTTTGGCATTCGTACATACTGTAGTGTATTATACACATTCGTGTTTCAATGACTTCGAAAGTATGACAAGAAAGAAAGAAAGAAAGAAAGAAAGTAGTACCAAAGACGATGTGCCGAACATTTATTAAGTTCGACAAACTTGAGCCATCATGTTTTAAATGCGCATTGAAAAGTTGAAAAACTTTTTTTGCAGCAAAAAGTTTGCCTGTGCAATGTTCGCTACCAGATTTGTTATCTTTGTGCACTTTTTTTCATTTTGCAAACTTCAAAAATTTTTGAATTTCTCAATAATGAAAAATCTGCGCACAATTGTGCACCAAGTTCATGTGTATTTCGCGTAATTGCGGAAAAGTATTGTTGTCCGGAAAATGTCGGAATCGAAAATAAAATAAAATGCAAAAAAGAAAGATAAGAAAAAAGTTTATGAGTAAACTTTTGAGCGAAAAAGAAATAAAAAATGAAAGAAATAACAATTTTAATGTGATTTTTGAATTGAAATGCGAATACGAAAAAGGAAAAACGGGAAGCAATGAAAATGTAATGAAAGATGAGTGAGTTTATGAATTGTGTGCGATTTTGCGAAACCCGAAACCGCGAATCACGCGGAAGGCAGTGAAACATCGGTCCCTTGAGCAGACCGTCGATGGGCCGGTTTGCAGTGGCTGTGCAGCAACGAATGAATGCCCGAACGAACAACGAGCGAATAGAACGAAGAATACATACGAACTGCTGTATACATTTTCTTTCGCCGTTCGAGTTTTGCAGCGTTTTTGTTTCTCTCCTTTTTTAAAAAGCGAACTGCCAGCCGAACAGAGCTTTACTCGCGAATAGTGATCGCAGAGTGCAACAAACGAGTCTTACAACTCTGCGTTCGGTTTATTCGTTATTCGTCGTCGGCGAATAATGTAATGCCTGCCGTTTGTTGCCGTTTTATGAGTGAAAACCTTGTCGAAGAAAGAAGTTGGAATAGTTATGCACGACCGCAACAAAGCATTCTTCGCGAAAGATGCATTCTTTTGTTTCGTTTTCGCGATTATTTGTTTGCATCGCAGTTGTTTCGCTGTTTAATTTCAATGTGATCCTCATTCGTTGTTAATTTATTATTTCGTTGTTTGTTTCTCTGGATTTCGTTTTGCACAAGAATCGCGAGAAAACAGAAACGATGAGTAGTTTAGTGACGAACGAAGCACGCAACAGAAAGTCGTGGTTCTCGCAATTCTCGAAATCGCAAACGATAAACACAACGAACATCGTCGGTTCCGGTAATTGTAAGTGCGGATCGGACAGTGTTGAAACAATGTCATCATCATCCGGTTCGAGTGGCGGCCAAACTTGGTTGTGGCAAAGAGCGTTCAGTTTGCGGAGAAGTCTCGGAAAGTCACAGCAAAGAAAGCATAAAATAAGGTTTGACATGGATTGTTCAACAGCTTTCATGCATTCGTATATGTATTGAATATTGTGTTGATGTGTGTGCGTGTATTTGCCACGCATTATTCTTTGCTTCGTTTTTAATTTAAGAAATAGGAAATAATAAACGAAGTAATTAAGCGAATGCTTGATAAAGAATGTTGAATACAAAGAAAAGATCGCCTGTTTTTTGATTGATATTCCCATTGAACACAATGAATTCTGGCAACAATTAACCCGTTTTCGCGCCCACTGATCGGGCAGCGATTTGCTTTCCGAGAAACAAAGATTTCAACCGATTTCAGCTGGCAATAGAAACGCGTGTGAAACGAATGTGCAATCTTTTCGTTTCAACTGTTGCCTTGTTTTGACGAGAATAGAAGGTGTTTAGAAAGCGTGCAAACAGATCGATCTGATTATGTGTGTGCGTTTCAGTTTCACACACACACACATACTCGCAGTTAGTTATGTGTTCTTTTTTAACGAATAACGACATTTCGCAGTAATTTTTGAAGCCTTTCTTCAGTGCAACGCAAACAGAATTGCAAAAAACAGGACAAACGAAGTGTGTGCTAAGGTTTGGTCTTTTCTGGTTAATTTATCGCGACTTTGATTCTTGAGAAGCAAATGTTTCGTTGAAGGAATGCGTTGCTTGTTTCTAACGTGTTTTTATATATATATACACATCGAAACTTGAAACGTTGAAATATTTTTATAATACGATTTCGACTAAAAAAGTGGGCGTTGAATTAAATACACTTTATTTGAAAAAATGTGCAATGTTACAGAAAAAAGAGCAGTTAAATTAATGAGTAGCAGAAAGTGAGTGCAAAAGAGCAAAACAGCAAATTTGTCTTGCATTGCATTGCATTGCGTTTTCGGTGACCGTTTGCTTCTCGGGAACTAAAAAAGTGCGCACAGAAATGCATTCGCTTTTTGTTGATGCGTGAAATGAGGGTAACAAAAAAGGAGAAACGCACAACAGTCGGTCGCTGAAGAGATCCGAGTGACCAGAAAAGATGTAATGTTGTGCTATCGTTTTTCGGGTAATATATGCTGAAACACGTCACGTTTTTGTCGCATTTAATTGCGAAGAATATTCAAGGTGGGATGCGTTGCACGCCCAATGTTCATGTCTACATTCAAGTCTGGTTCGTGAACCGACGTACCTTTGTACAGTTGTGTACAGCAACGTTTTGTTGTTGTTTGCTGTTACCCAAAAACGCAATACTTGCTTTTTTATTTGTAGCCGAAAAGAGTGTTGTGGATGCTTGCTTTGCTTTGAAATTAATGTGAACTGCGAAATGTATGGTCGCAGTTCACTATTTTCGACGTTCGTTTACTTTATGATTTATTATTTGTTTGTTTTTTAAAACGCTTGAAATACGTGTGCACACACAAAGGGTATACCGCAATTGGCAACAAATCGAATTCGTGTACAAATCTGTGCATTCAATTTGGCGAAACCAAAAACGCAACTGTTGTTTTTAACCGTTCGCTTCATTTATTCAAAAACAGTGCGCAACAAATGGCAAAACACAGAACAACCGAAAAGAAACACTATTCATAAACGTTTTTACTGTTTTAATGTTCTCTCGCTGCTTTTTACTTTGGTTTTACAGACAATTAACGTTTCAAGAGAATTTCGGTGCGTTGAAATGAGGCAATTAAAAAACGGTTGCAACGAAAAGAGAAAAATTGCTCGCTTGTCGCTCTGTGAACAGTGTCAATGCTTTCGCTAATGTATACAAGACCGCCAATTTTGAAAACGTTAAATTTCCAAAAATTGGTGTTTTATCGCCGATGTAGTGTGTATAATAGTCTTTTTCCGACTAAATTTGTCCCAATCAACCGTTTTAACGCCAAGTTATGAAAAATTATTCAGTTTCAAATTATGCACCCTTTTGTTACCGATCAACTGATTTTACAGTTGTTTGTTCAATCGGATAATTATTTTTGTCATTTAATTGGTTTTTATTTGCATTACCTTATATTTGCAATATAAACTTGATAGTTGTGTAAAGCCTTATTGAGCAACATGCAGTTTGTGTGATTCTTCCTTCTAATTAAATCCAAAAAGACTTTGAAATGCAACAGCGATGTCGTTTTGAGAATATGTTGTGTATTTCATTATGTTTTCGTTGCATTTTTTATGATTAATTTTTTGTGCAAAAACGTAGTTTGAAAAAGTTGGTAAAATGCGAGCAATGTTTGGCATTTATTCGCAGAAGTAATGAAGACAAGAGCACCTAAATTCTTGTAGTCTGAGGAGCTTACTTTCGATGGGTGTTCGGATGCGGATAGAAATCAACATTGCCGATACATCCTTAAAAAAGGATTTGTGTGTGCTGCTTT
Organism: Leptotrombidium deliense; assembly: GCA_003675905.2. NCBI lineage: Eukaryota > Metazoa > Arthropoda > Arachnida > Trombidiformes > Trombiculidae > Leptotrombidium > Leptotrombidium deliense. The sequence continues at coordinate 4,511 of NCKV01001428.1, forward strand.
TTTGTGAACTCAGTAAAAATAGGGTATATTTGGGTGTGACTGTACATCTTTTTAAGAGCCGTAATGCAACGCGTTGCATAACAGAACAGTGTGTGTGTGGAAGCTTTGAGCTTAGTTCCTGATAGCTTTTTTATACAAACACATTTTTGTTCTTTCAATTTTTAATATTTTCTGCGGAAAACTATTTGAAAGATGCTTAACACATTTTTTGTTTTCAGTGTATCGTGTCTGCAAAATTCTGGAATCGCTCGTAGTTCGAAAGTGCAGCAACCGACGCGTTATTATTCCAGTGGTGAAGTGGAACCACCGCCTCCCCAGCAGCCAAAACGTCGCGAATCGTTATATTATTTAAGTAGTGTGGTCTATTATGATTCTTCGAAATCGTCTTCTTCGTCAGCTTCTGCAGGCTCGTTGTCAAGTGGATCGTTGCAAGGCGTCGGTACGCCATCAACAATTGCGAGCGAACCGGAGGTACAACCACCGAAGCGACGCGAATCGTTGTATTATTTGAGCAGTGCGTTGTACTTCGACTCATCAAAATCGTCCTCGTCTTCTGGAGGTTCGTTGTCCGGACGATCGGTACCTGAACGTTTGCCGGCGATTAGCAGTGAACTGGAATCGCAGCCACGACCGAGGCGACAAGGTTCTTATTGTTACTTAAATAACAGTGCACTTTATTACGACTCGTCGAAATCGTCGTGTTCGACGGCGTCTGGTGGATCGACGCCTGGTACGCAAACTGCCAATTCTGTCGATATGGAATCGCCTCCTCCACCACCACTGCCTCCGAAAATGTTTAACAAAAAGTCTTCCTCTTCGTTAACGAAAACGAAGACATTTTCTTCGTCCGAAGATTTTGGTAAAAACAGTGAAAGATTAATCGTCGCGAAAGAGAATCTGAACAGTTACTCAAACGTCGAGCTTAAAGCGATACAAAAACGGGCTGTGCTCGAATTCTATCTGAAACATCGCAAATCAGACGAAAAACCAAAATGTGATCAGCAACGGATACAGAGATCGTCATCTTCGAAGTGTGTATTAAACTCGCATTTGTCTTTGCTAAAAACGAGTGATGCAACGAATGCCTGCGAACAGCAAATTAAGGTAAGACTTGTTAATGACGCTGTTTTGTTATATTTTTCGGTGTGTTCTTCTTTTCGGAAACGAGTATTTGCTGCTTCTTGTACTTGTCGCTTCACTCGTCGTTCTTTTTTACTTCGTTTACTTGAGTGACTGACGTTTCGGATGGCTTTCTTCACGCCATTCAATTTTGCAAACACTGCGTTGAACACTTTGCACACAATCACCGAAATTAGTCGAATTGCGTTTCTTGTGACACGTGAAAGTGAATGTTTCTGAAAGAAGGAGAGAGAAGAGAAAATGGATCACTTTTTCGTTCAAATAAATTGGTTTCTCGAAATTAGGAAAACAAAAGAAGAGTGAGAGAGGAGAGTGAGAAGGTTGCTTTTTCAATTAAAAGCAGCTGTTAATTTATTTACTGAAGAACAGCAAAGCAGAGAAAAAGTATGCAACATTGTTTTCATCGCCATTCGATGTTTGTTCGAAGGCAACTTGTGTCACGAAATATCGCTGAGGAAGTAAAGCGTACTTGTGATGTGATGTGATGAAGTGTTGCATGGTTGCGATTCAGCTTCGGGCGAATTAAATAAACTGTGCACACAATGTGTCCATTTGCTTGCATTGCGTTTCGTTGTATTGTTACATTTCACATGTAACTCAGCGAAAGTGCGATAAATTAGCGACAAAACATGTGCTACTCTTTTATTCTCATTCTTTGCGAGAAGAACACATTTTCGGTGAGAAAAGCGATAGACGACGAATTAATAGATACGAGTGTTGCGAGTGAACGAATGCGAGTGTTGTTTATTGCTTTAATGCGACTACTTTGTACGTGTACGCTTTCGTTGTGTGTGTTCTCATCTCGAGTACATTTCGATATCGCATTCATTGAATTACTTTTGATTAGTGTGTTGTACGTAACCGCAAATGAACGCATTTATTGATTTATTTAAAAGACACGAAACCGAATGTCGAATCATTTATATATTTCGTTTCGGTTAGTTACTTCGTTAGGACCATTAAAGATGTTAAATGTCTTCATTTTGTTTCGCTGTTGAATCGCTTTTTTATGGTTTCTTTACTTGTATTTTCGTAATTACGGAAAAGGCTTTGAATTCGAGTTTAGTCTCATTCATTTGTTGCCGAATAATAATATCGTCAATTTACGGATCGAGGAAGCAGCGAATGCAGTAACAGTAATACAACATATTTTTGCTGCTATGTTGCAATGTTTTCTCGGTTAAAAGCGCTTAAGTTTAAACCAGAAATTCGAATCATATTTCTTAGTATTAAATTTGAGTTTAGTTTTCTCTCAAAAAACGTCGACTGGCAAAAGCAATTATTTGGCTTTTCGGTTAGAAGAAGGTTTGCTTCGAGGAGATCAGTTTTGTTCCTTCTTTTTTCTTCTTTTTTTTCAATTTAAGTCGAAGCAATTAAGCGTTTAATAAATGATTTTTAGTAAAAGTTTTGCATTTTTTATTACATTTCCAAATTCGAAATAATAATTTTTTGTAAGCAGCAGCGAAAGAAGCAGCAGTACAAGTTTACTGCCATTTTGTGTCATTCATTCAAAAAGCTCACTTACTTTGAATATAATGAAACAGCTAGGCTCGAGTTACGTATCTCCTCCTCTTCTCTAGATGATTGCATCTTTCTTTTCGAGTAATGTTCGCAATCGAATCGAATCACATTTCTATTCGCTTTAATCTCCATTCTCTGCTCTCTTCAAACTGCAGCATCAGTGAACTGCACTCAAATGCGTCGTTTACATCACTCTTATATAAATGAGTTATTGTCGGTATTTGCTTTTATTCATTATTTAAGAGTGTATATTTATATATATCTAGATATGTACGGATGTGTGTACGTGTATATGTACGTTGTGCCTTTATGCACTCCTCTCGCACCGAAATCGTAAAACTTGTGTCACTACGCTTTCAACACAATAACATTAAATCAATGTTTATACATTACGCTTGAAGTATATTGAAATTATGCTGCGCTTCGAGTAATGTTTCCCTATTTTTCATTCAGGAAAGTGAAAATTATGCGATTTGTTATTTGCCAGTGGTTTTCAAGACATTTCGCATAGAAAATGAAACATAAAATCGAATTTTACGAGTTTCGACAGATTTGCATTTATTTATCAACTCGCTTTTTCTTCTATTTTTCTTGTGAATTATTTGAATTTAAAGTTTGAAGTTCAAACATTTTCGCTAAATTTATTCATAAGGAAATTGTAAATGTTAACACCTAAGTTCCTAATTCCTGTATCAAGATTAGAAACATTGCAATTAACTCTTGCGTAATGATGATCATTAGAGATGGTTGCTTTAGTCTTAGTCTCTTGTCTAATTTCCTTTCTTTTGAATCTGGCGAACTTTTCGTAGTTTCTGCAATTTGTTTTCTTCCGATTTGTTGCAATGTTTTTCGCTTGATTTCGCTGCACAAATGTCTTCATTTTGAAGATTAGACGACCTGCTGTCGTTATATATAAACATGTTACATGTACACAAATATATCGAATTCATTTCTCTGTGGAATTTGTTGATTCTAGAATTGCATTTATGAGAGCATTTGACAATGTATGCAAATATTTATTCAATTTGAGTGGAGTCAGTGTAACTCGTGAAAGTTATGCAATGAGAACGATGGTAAACGTGAGTTGCTTTCAATGTCCGTTTTCTCAGCAGCTTTTCGGTTGAAGATAAGCACTCGAAAGAAGAAAATATATAATATTTGAGCAAAGTTTTGATTGCAATCGTAAACATCACTGATATGTGTGTACCGTTACGCCTATTGTTTTGCAATATTTTTTTGATGACCTGTAATTTAGAAGAGTATGCAATTCATTATTTGTTGTGCGCAGATTATTGTCGATACGAATTTCAGTTTTTAAAAAGAAAAGTATTTTGAGACGAAAAGCGTAGACGTTTTGTTTTTTAAATAACTTTTTGGTGTTCAAATTTCGAAAGGCGTTCAGATGATGATGATGAACAGATTCGTTGCGACGTATCCAAAAGAAGTGATTGTTGTCGCTGCGAATTAAATGCGCTTTATCTCATTTGGGATACCTTTTTCGGTGTCGGCGCAGTTCTGGTGTTCGGCTTCGAAACCCTGGTTACACACGCACACAACATACACATATACAACACACTGAATCGCTGACTGCAGTTCAATCGTCTTTCGTTTCAACTCTCTTCACTTGTGTACACTCTGCGAATATTACGCACTTCAATATCTGAAACTTGTCTCATGTTTTCTATTTTATTGCGTTTTGTTGTCGATGTCAATGGAAACACTTTTTGCTTATTTATGAATGCAATGAATGTGTATTATGCTCCATGTTTTCGTCAATATTCGACTTGAACAGCAAATTTGATATTGACGTGCAACAGATTCTTGTGTGTTCAACTGAAACGGACTTCTTTATTAGTGAAACGAGTAAATAGCTGAAGAATTCAATATATATATCGAAGTTGAAATATTTTTATTTGCAAAACTGGAAAAGTAAAGTGACATTTCGTTGACTTTTGCGAAATTGCATCACTTTTCTCACTTGAAACTTGCACTGTTGATGCTTCTTGTTGTGTAGCACTTCGTTTTTCAGTGCATTTCTCGAGACTTATTTTTATGAGCAAAAAGTTGCCTTTTTGTTGAAGAAGCTCGTCGAATGTGATCGTATCGACAGTTTATTTCTGGTTCGTTTGTGTGTCGAGAATATTAAACACGAATACTTGATTCGAGAGATTAGGTGCATTTCAGGAGAATAGTGTGCATTCTGTGTGTACCAGTCTCCTTTACTTTTCAAATTTTTCGATTCAAAAAGCAAAGTAAAAGCAGTGTGAGAAGAGCAAAGAAGAAGCGAATGACAATGCATTAATTTGATTTTCTTTTTTATTTCGCACTTCTCTCCATTCAAAGCGAACATTATTCTCGATTCTCATTTTTTGCGTCGCTTTTTAATTCCATTATTTTTCATTGTGATAAAAAGTTTCGTATAAAAAAGTTAGATGCTGTCGGTGATTGAAAATTGAAGCTTTTGTGCGACGAATACAATTTGAAAATAAATAAAGTGCGATCTTTGTTCGCTTACGTGTAAAAGAGCGAAAAGTGTGTGCGAAAAGTAGTGCAATCGAGGATGACATCGATGTACTCAGCATCTTCATCTCTGTTTTTGTTGCATCTGTTTTCGCGAAAGCAGAACGAGAGAGGAGAATAAGTGCGGCGCACTTATTGATTCATCAATTCTTTGTTTTCTGGTTCTTTGCATCATTGATACATCTTTCGTTTTTTGGATACGCACTTTTCTCCGTTCTTGTCATCGACCGTTTTCCAACGATTCGTTTGAATATTAATGTGACTTCTAAAGCTACATAGCAGCCAGTGAAGATAGATATGTACATTTCTCATGTGTGTGCGCGTGTTTGCGTTCTAAGCCAAAAACATTTACAATCACTTTCACTGTGAGAAACTGAGAAAGAAAATAGATCGCTTTTCCATTTGTGTGCATATATTTTGTGTCCACAATTTCTGGTCGATTCAAGAGAACGTCGAATGCCAAATGAATATCGCTCTGTGTGTGTTTGGTGCCAACATTGAAATCAGTTGATTTGTATTCACTGATTTCGATTGCAGTCATTTCCAATCGAGACGTGATTTTCGATTAGCCATTCTTTTTCTCAGCTTTTCGTTCTCATTCT
>NCKV01001429.1:0-10302 GCA_003675905.2 Leptotrombidium deliense
GAAAAATGAAAGAAATAACAAATTTAAATATGCAACATTTGAAATGCGTTCGCAACAGTTTGCAAAGCACACTATTTATCGATTGCAAATATAAACAATTTAGCAAATATCGTAATTGCATTATTATTTAATCAAAAATGTTTACTTTTCAAACGATGAAAATATGCACAATTCGAAAATGTTCCAATTTAAAGCATTTCAAGCTTTTATTTTACGCCGATTCATATTTCGTTGAAAGCAAAATTGAATAATTTAATTTAGTCTGCAAAAGTCATGCACACATCCATAACGACTCATTACTTGCAAGTTACGAACGAATAAATTCACAATTTTATAGCGAATCGAAAAGAAGAGTGGAAACAGTTTTCGTATGAAAAAGGCGAGTTTAGTTTCGTTGCAAAAAAAATGGTTCCATTTTTTCATGACAAATACTTTCAGAACATATTCTTTGTGAAAAGCCTTTTGCAGTGCCGTGTTTTGTGTTTGCAAAAAACTAAAAGTGACATTTGACGTTCTCTTCTGCGAATACTTTGTGATCGCAATCATCGAAATCAGAGTATTGTGTACTCCGTGTTCAACCATTATATGCCGCATAAACTGTCGCCTTTGCTTTTCATCTGAAATGCAATGCAATGCAATGCAATGCAATGAGCACTCTAAAAACGAATGAATCTATCGACTCGAAACACTCGCGAATGTATTTCACTTAATTACTGTTAATCTCTTAATTTAAAGCGCGAATGCAGCACTGCAAACTGTGCTACCTTTTGTATCACACATTTTGGAAATGATTTAACGAAAGGATTGCGAGTTGTCACATTAATGCACAGCAATGTGTAATACTGTCACATTTCTCTTTTATTCTATTTACTTGCAAAGCGTAAAATTCGTTTAAACATGTAAGCTATAATTAATTGACTGTTAAACAATAAATGATTGTTCACTTTTTGTAAAATCTAAATAAAACTAACTAATCTTATTTTACTAGCGAACATTATTAAGACGTATTCATTTCTTTTATTCGTTCGTGTGCTTTGATCCGTAAAAGGAACAAATTTATACAAACTAAAAACTGATGAGGATTTACAGAACATCCGAAAACTTAGTTTCGCAATATTTTCTAAGAATAATGTCTGATATTTATTCCCAACGTATTTCAATGTGAATTGCATTGCATTACATACATGTACATGTACATGTACTTGAGACGTTTATTTATTTCACAATTGTACAGAATAATAAATGCAATGAAACTGAACTTCAATCGGCATTTAATTAAAATTTGAATTTCGTAATTTTGCAATACATGTACATTGCATCACAAATGTCATCAAATAAATATTTATAAACGTTCATCACAACCTTTTCTCAACGATAGTGCAACATGGTAATCTTATTTTTGCAATTCTCTTTGTGGCACACTTCATCCTTACATATTGCATTGCAAGTAACTTGAATGTTGCAACTTTATTCGGTCATTTAATTTAGCAACGCCACAGCACAAAAATGCATGCAAATAATAATAAAGTTTCTATGAAAACAATGAGGAAATTGAAAGATATTTGCAAAACATTGTGAGTGATATTGAGAAGTATTATAGTAAGTACAAATAATGCTGCAATTGTAATAGTAACTGCTTTCCAAAATAATTGATGGTCAAAGTACAAAAAGGTTCATTTGTAACTTAACTTTCGTTAGTCAAGTATGACGTCGCAAAAGGTTGATAAATATACTGTGAAATGTTCAAATTAAAAAGAAACCTTCAAAAGTCACTTGAAATCTAGAAATTTTTAACGAATTATACAGACCGAATAAATGGTTTTCATGATTTATAGCGATTTTTTATTCTTTATCGAAGCATCACAAATGCATCGAAACAAAAATACATTTTCTGCGTTTGTACATTATGCATTCTTTTGAAATCTAACTCACAACGAATTCTGTTCAATTGTGTCTCAGATTTGCTAACTGGATTAAGTGTAAATCGATTATTTTGATTGTAAGAACGCGAAAGCAAATTATGAACAACACTTTTAGTGTAGTAGTATATGCTATTCAGCATGAACGCATTTCGCTTTTTTCAAATATTTTCGAGGTTGATTTTAATGTTCTTCTGGAACATTCCATATAATCGATTAGTTAATAGTTCTAATAACCTCGCTTTGTCATTTTAATGTAATCCTTAAGAGATCAATTTCCACTCTTTTTCCAACGAAATTTTTCTTAATTCTTTCTTAATTTTGGTGCAAAACAAAAAACATATTCACGTTTAAATAAAACTTCATAATTAACATAGGCAATGGGAATTGAACGACTGCGACTGTAAATCATAAGCACTCGACTGAATATAATTCGATCAGAATATTCAATCAAACGTTTATTTAAAATTAACAAAGGCGAATTTCAAAAGTTGTTTGCATTTTAAATTCATATTTACATTTATCGCTCTCAAATCAATCGTGTGGAATTAATTTTATCAGCAAATTTGTGTAAACTTTTTGCGAATTTCTAAATTGAGAATTTTAAGCATATTGAATAATAAAAATTCATTTCCTTCTGCAACGTGATATCGTGTTCGCAGTTTTATCAATTAACCGGTTAAATGATTATCTGTATTTCACATTAATGTCACAATAAATTGTGCAATGTATTCAATTCATGCATTTTTATTTCAATGAATGACAAAGTAAATGTGAATTACGATAAATTCGTGAATATCGTAGATGTAGTTATATATTAGTAAGTGTATATCGTTTTAAACAGATTGTGAGCAATGTCCTAGAAACTGTGCGTGCAGCATGCTTCACTGATTTCATTGCACTGCAAAATACAAGTTGAAAAATAAATTAATATTTGTAAAAATGCCTAATTTAACTGATAGCAACATATCGACGATTAATCACTTGTTGTGGCTTTCAATGTAATGCACTGCAAATTCGCGATAAAAACTTGCAAAAGCATCTTTTGTCAACAAAAATATCTAGACTGCTTTGCTGTGAATTGCGCAATTTGATTAAGGGTGAAAAAACAGAAGAAATAGTATATTGCGGTCACTTGCATTTTCGGCGATTCGCTTGCTATTCGCGAGAACTTTACTTCTTGTCTTTTATTTCGCTGATTGTTGTCAAAAGTTTATTCGCTGCTTAAATGTACATGTATGAAACGAGCGGAAATGTGAACACGTACAGCACTCGCGAGGAAACATCCGAAATGTGTCCGAACATTAAATGCATTTTAATCGAGCTCAGAATGCGGTAATGAAAGTGTTATTGTTGAAAATATATGAGCGCATTTGCAACATAATGCAATATCAGGATTTGTGATGTCACTTTCGCGAACGTTGAGTCTGCATGACAATGCATTTCTTGCGGAGAATATAAAGTTAATCCAAGCATTGCGTAAATGATTGTAAAACATCATAAAAACGATGATTGTCTATCCTAGTTGAATGTGTTAAATTACATATTGAGTGTATTGAGTGTCGTCGAGCAATGCGAACGCATTTCGCCGCATTATTCTTATTTTATACAAAAATAGTGTAATTAAAATAATGTCTCTAGGGTTCACTTTAAGAATGTTTGATTTTCAAAATGAAATTAAGACGCATAATAAATATAACGTTAACTTGTTAATTAACATTTTTTATGGCGTAATTATAAGTTATCTTCGTTGACGATATTTCTTGTAACTTTGTTTGCATAAAAAATGTGTTCGTTAAATACACACGAAATAGTCTTACATGAATGCAGCTCATTTCGATATGAAAAATGATATACTTTTAAGTCTATTTCAAACATTCCGAAAGCATACGTCGAAAGAAAGAATCGCAGACATTCCAGCAAAGTAATGGCAGGCATTGCTTTTTGCATCAACTCTTCCCTTTCATCTCAACTATTCGACGACTTAATTGCAAAGCGGCACATTTTTTGCGAAAAGCGATATCACTTCATATTACACTACACTTTATATACATTTATTGATTATTGTCGATGAAGACAGAAATCTTGTTGAAACAATATTTTTGTTACTTTTAAATTACACTTTAAAGAATTTTTAATTAAAAAAGATTTTATTCGTTTGCTTTGTTAATCGACTGAATTTTCGATATTCGATCACAATTCACTTAATTCGTTCATATTTCAGATTTCCAATAAAAATAAAATGAAACAAAATTGCATTAACATTGCAAAATGATAGTGGCAATTGAACAATCTTTTTTCAAAATTGAGATTCATTTATTATAATCTAATAATCATGCAATGCTTTGTGTTATCAAACATTTCGGTTCAAATTTTGGGGTAAAATAATATGTCATGAAGTATCTTTTCATTTCATCACAAAAAGTATTGTATATTTTCTCGATTTAATTTAAATCAAAGATTTTTTAAGAAAATTGAATTAGTCAATACCAACCAGCATTAAGCAACGTGTCTGTGTAAATCGAATTTGACTACCTATCGCTATAACACGATTTATAACGACATGTCGTTCAAAACGAGAAAAATGTTTTTTCGCCAGTTGCGTAAAAAATGTATATATTTACATAATCTACAAAAAGCGTTTCATAAGTTCACTGTATATCGACATGCTAATAAAGACGAAATATGGTTTTTCAGTTTTTGGTAAAATTCGCAATACATTGACATGTTGTTTCAAGCAGGTTAATAGACGTGTCGGTAAACATTTAAATGCAAAGTGAATGCAATATAAATATAAAGCGAAGCAGAGAACATGAGACCATAAAAAACGAATATGTTGTTGTTTGCGACGCAGTATTTCGAATTTCAACTGCTTTTGCAAATCTTAACAAAAGCATTCTTTGCAAACATAAAATACTTTTGAAAGGTTGTTGATTTAAGTAAGAAACAAGAAAACATGATTCTGCCGAAAAATGTGTGCGAATATTGCCGTGAATGTGAAATAGTCTGCGAAGACAAGTAAACAGTTAAACATTCGCGAAAATTGCTAAGTTTGCAGAAGATTCACGATTTGCAATGTTGTTGTTGCAAAGATTCGCTTTTAAACAATTTCACACAAATTGAGTTTGCAACGAGACAATTGCATTGCAAGTTCACATTTGTTTGAAAACAGACGAAATATGTTTCGTTTGCAGTTCTTCTACAAGAAAATGTGTTCAAATAACGATGCGTGTGTGTTTCGTGTATTTTAGCTCTCAAATTGAGAGTTATTGATTAAGATTATACATCGTTGTTTTCAAAGGCAAACGTGTGCAAAAATCAACGTTCAATCAACTCTTTATTTGATTTGCTTTGTGAAATAACGACAAAAGAAGCCTTTTGTGTGTATCTTCTCAATCTTCTCTTCACTTCAAAACAGATATCACTGTTAAAAAATGAAGTACAGTTGTAAAAGTGATTTCCGCAGTTTGAGTAACAATGTTTAGCAGCACTGTACTCGCATTTTCGGTGTTCTGTTCACACGAAGCCGTCATTAATACTTTCATTGCATTCCAGAAGCAAACAGAGCGCACTTTTTATTTAATAACACATAAAAAGGTAATCTAATAAACTGCGAGCGCAAGAAACAGTCTGTCTCTCGCTTTTGCCGTTCGCTGCTTACTTCAATCGCACAGCTCACCTAAACTGCCCAAATTTTGCGTTCGAACAAATCGTTGCGACAAATCAACCGAATTTAATGAAAAAAGTTCAGCGATGCTAGTTAGCGAATCGAAAAAAATCGAAATTGCAGTGCGATTGTTGCAGTTAGCATGTACCGGCAAAACGAGGCATGCAGAGCTGAGATGCTTGAAATGAGAAATTGTAATTTTATGTAAAATGGCTGTGAACAACGGTGATGGTGTGAAACTGTAATAGTGAAGTAAACAGAGGAAAAAAAGTAAGTATTGGCAGTTCTATGTAAGACGAGCTTTTGTAGCGACGGATCGCAGCGCGGAGAGCGGCTACTGGCACGTTTGGTGCTTGTGCGCAGAGCATGATGAGAAGTGGAGAGGGGCTGCGAATGCTGCGATTGCCTGCACCACGATTTGCAACTCGAACAGTGAAGCGATCGACCGCTGGACTCACCGTCTAAGGCCACATTTAGAATGAGCACAGTGTTGACCAGCGCCTGCAGACTAATCTTCATTGTCGCGTTCCTCAGTTGCGTACAAACAAGAATGCTTGCTTTTTTGTTTTGCGAATTTCAGTACATTTTCAGTTTGAATGAAGCCAAACGAGAAGAGAACAGCAGAAAGGATCTGTTGCGAGGAACACCGAGAGTAACACTGAGCGGAGGATGGAGAGACTGTTAGCGGTGAAAGCGCCGTCGCACCAGTCTTGCAGTATTCTGTACCCGCGTGAGGAGATTTGCTTTGCAAGTCAAACCTAAAGGCGGACACAACAGCAGCCGATATTTTTCGGCAAACGAACATGTTTAATTAACAATCACTGCCATCAACTGTTTTTACTTTTCACTCTTCAAACAACAATTTGTTTCACTTTTAATCATTCTTCGCCAATTATAAGTGATTACTTGTCTAGTTTTACACTTGAATCAATTTCTTAACCGAAACAACAGTTTTGCGTACAACTTGCATGTCGCGTCATGTCTCCGCTTTCTGAAAGCTTGCAAAATAATATCTATAAAAACTTTGTTCACTTTAATTATGTTTCACGCATTTTGTCATCGAATCACTGTTTTCCAGTTTCACTTGCAACAAACGGTTTGTGAAAAGTAAAAAGATGCAACTTGTTCGCAGATCGCAACTTAATTATTGTGATTTTCAGTTGCAAATATGTGAATACAGAAATTACTATAATTTATATTCATTGTTGCGCATTTTCAACTAGAATTATATTTGACACACGATTTGCTTCTTATTTGTGTGTATTCTTATTTTCGTAAATGTGTTTACTTTTGAGAGCAATTTATCGTTTAGTTAGTTTCAAGTGCACAGTGAATCGAAACTGTTCCTGTCCACAGATTTTCACTGTACTCATAAAAGCTACACAGCAACCTTTGACAAACGCACCAATTTTTTAGCTGTGCACAAACGACTCATCGATCGATACTTATTTCGACACTTTTGTTCTTCGTCGCAATAAAGATAACAATAATTGAATTGAGACTCACAAATTTAATAAATAACCGACAGTTTAGAACGATTTTCAAATTATATTTTAAACGCACATTCATCGTTTTAAACTTTTTTTAAAGAAAACAAGTGATGATTGAAAAATAATTGCTCTCTTAAGTTAAAACGTTCAATGAGTTTATAATTGCTTTTTACGGAGAAACAACTGCATAGTAAACACTTTACACATCTTCTTCAACAACGAGATTCGGAAGAAACTGAAATGATTTCTTTTTCGAGTTCACAGAATTTTCGTCGTCTTCCTCAACGCGAATGCTTTTAATGTCCGCTTCGTTTATTTCATTCTCAAAAGGTGCATTTTCATCATATGAATCTAACTGAGGATCAACGAAACTCCATTCCTCAATGAAAACATTCGGCGTCCCTATTTCCCCCACTTTTTTATCGTAATTCTTTCGACGCACAGTTTCAGTGTACGAAAATGTGAACTTTTCTAAAGCGTGATTTGCAAACGAACCCATTGTGCACAGCAGCGCAGCAGTCGTCGCCATCCAAACAATCGTTACAAACATTGCGTTCATTGTTCTATCTGTTCGAAGAAGAAGGAAGCAAACCAGTAACTACGCAAATGGAGTGTCTCGCACTTCCAAAGGGATGGAAACGCGAGGAAATTGTTCGACGCTCTGGTCTCTCGAGCGGAAAAATTGACATTATATACACGAGGTAAGTTTTTTAATTAATCTCGGCTTTATTTTTATTAGTATTTATTTACGTTTTCAGTCCTTCTGGAAAAAAATTTCGAACAAAACCACAACTTGCACGTTATTTGGGAGATACAGTTGATTTGACAACATTCGATTTCAGAACAGGAAAAATAAATTCAAATCTAATACGAAAAGGGAAACGTCAAAAGGGATTATATGATTTTAGTCGAGGAGTTCGCAATGATTCTTCACTAATTCAGCCAATTAGACAGACAGCGTCGATATTCAAACAGCCTGTCACAGTTATCAAAACACAGAAAGATAGCAAAGTTAAACTCGACTTGAAACACGGTCCACCAGAAAAACCAAAACAACTATTTTGGGAAAAAAGACTCGAAAATTTAAGAGCAATAAACATGGATGAAGAAGAGTATGAAAACTTCAAGCTTCCAAAAAATATGAAAGCCATTGGACCAAATGTTGTGGAAGACACTGCTGTGCGAAGTGTTTCGACAGCTTTGCATTTGTATACACAACCAATCATTGGTCAAACTGCCCTGAAAAGTAATCTCGAAAAGAATTTAGGTGTTTACATAAATCCCGAACAACCACTTGTCGCTGCGATGGAGATTACAGATCACGACATCAAACAACAAGAAGAGAAAGTATTGGCTGCCAGAAAGCGACTGGAAGAGTCGCTGAATGAAATCTCATTTAATTTCTGACACTTTTTGAATGAGTAAAAATTACCTAAACAAATGAACTGTCATTTACAGTTGTTACTGCGCTTATGTAACAATTATATATAATTGTTTAATGATTTCACGGCTTGTGGTTGAAAGCTACGTGTATTTTGTTAATTGGATTATCAGGAGATTTCATCCAGTCTTTTTTCAGCATTTGTTTAATTTGGGAAAGTCGCATATTCGGGTTCTGTTGTTTCAGCAGCGGAAGGTTTTTTTCTTCAAACTCCAAATAAGCAGCTTTCATTCTCTTTTCGGGATGTCTGTCTATTTCTCCTTCGTTGACACTAAATAAAAGCAGTTTTAAATTAAAATTTCAGCAAATACATACCTCAAAATCGATATCGCTTCCGTTACGTTTCGTGCAACTTCTCCTTCAACTAATTCTCGGTTTATATTTTCTTCAATAGGTTCCTCGACCACTTTTTTCGGTCGTTCGGTTGTAGTCTTTTCGATAACAGAGCTAATTTGTGCTCTTGTAACTTTCATCCCTTGTGCTCTATTTCCATGAATAGAGGACATTTCTTCTTCATAAGCAGCCTTATTCAACGCTTTACGATCAGCAACTTCTTGACGCTTCTTTTCTTTCTCTTCTTTTCGATTTGCTTTTCTCATTACATGTTTATCCTCGTCCTTCCAAAATGCGTCTTCTTTTTCTCTTTCAATTTTATCCTGTTCAGCACGTTTTTTCTCTTCTTTGCGAACTCTGGCCTCAACAGCCTTTGAGTTTGTTGTTAGTTTTTTCGGCATAACGTTTCGAACACAAAACAAAAGATGCTCTCGACTCAAGCGACGAATGACAACTCACAACAGCTGTCAAATTGGGGGCTTTTCAAAATGTTCGAGTTTTTCTTCAAAACAGCGATAATTTGAAATATTGCAAATTCATTCCCCAGAATGTAATATTATATTATACAATCTCAATGGTACAATCAAAATGACCTCCGAATTCGTAATCAGTTATCTGTTTAAGCAGATAACCAACAGCGACGATAATTGAAGTTGACAACGCCGAAAAGTTGCTTAAACTGAGTCGCTACGAACAGAAAAAAGCTGTTAATATGTGGATTTTGAGATTAAATGGAACAGCGCACGAACAGAGGCGGTAGCACGCACTTAACACGTAGTATGCTTCACGTGCGTAACATAGAAACAATCCCACATTCAAACATCGCGTGTCCAATAAAAAGTCGGCAATTTTTGTTTGAAAATAAAGGAGCAAAAATTGAAATCGCGGCTTCACAACTTGCCATTGAGTTGCGTCGAAATTGAAAGGAATCGTTTCACTGACAAGTCACCATTCGTCTGAAGTGCACACGGAGAGGTTTAAGTCTGCAAGATGATGAGTCAACCATTAAACAGTACAAACGTTGCTGTTGATGAAAACTCGGTTAAAGGTATGAAAACGAATGCTGCTGTCGGAAATGAAAAATCAGCAGCAACACTAGTCGCTGCAAATGGAAACAATGCAAAGCCTGTGAGACCAGCGTTAGCAGCAATTGTTAAGGAATGCAATGTAAAGCAAAACAGACAGCCGTTATCGCGCGTTTGTAATGTGGACATAAAGCGCGAAACCAAACCAAGTACTAAAGCAGTAACGAACGATGAGAAGAAAGCTGATTTCGAAATATATTGCGACGAGGAGATGGAAAACGTAAAACCTGAACCACAAAAAATAAACGAAGTCGAGAAATGTGCTGATGAGAACAAAGAGAATGAGAATACTAGCTGCAAGCCAACAGCCAGTGAGATCAAATTGAACACTTTGTCTATTGAAGAGCAGAAAAAAGCAACACAAGAG